>RJWT010030332.1:0-14676 GCA_004365215.1 Cuniculus paca | reverse complement strand
TGGGGGCAGGGAGAGTCTGTTTCTGCACCAGTTCTATTAATTAAGCTCACTGCCTGCTGCTTCTGTCTCCTGAGCTGTGACGGTACCCCAGCCTGTTCTTTGTGGGCCTCAGAGTCCACAATTTTGAGAGGTAAACTGAGGCCCAGACAATTAACCCAGCTAGTGACATTTCCTGGCAAGGACATCAGCCTTTGGGACTTAGCCTGCCCACCTAGATATAGGCTCAGGGTGAGGCCTGAGAGATGAGCCTCCCTCTAAAATGCCTGCCCTTGTCTGAGTAGGAGGCAGGGGCTGACCTGAGTTTCTGGGCCGGAGGACCCCGCTTTCAGGACAAGGAAGGCCAGGGTAAGACAAACTAAGAATTTCTCTTCTCCAGTCCCTCCCTGAGGGGACCGGGCCAGGGCCCCTGCTTACACTCCCGGATCAGGAAAGGCCTGCAGAACTCTGCCCCCAGCTCTGCAGCCCTGGGCTACGTGGATAGTATCTAGGCTTTTTGGCCAGTTTTTGTCTCAGTCACCACTAGGCCCTGTTGATGCTCCAGCAGGGGACAATACTGTTGTTCCCACGATGCAGAAGAGGAAATAGAAGCCCAGACAGGGGAAGTACTTTGCCCAAAGTCACAAAGTTACTAGTAGACCTGCACCAAAAACAGAATCTCAGTCCCCTTCTGTCACTCATGCCTACCAGGAGGTCCCCAGAGACACCCTCCTCCCCTCTCTGTGACTTTGTACATGTGACTTCCTCTCAGGCCCCTGTCTTCATTTGTAGAATGCTGTTGGTGGCACCCACCTTGCCAACATATTAGCAAAAATGGGACAGGGATAGAGAGCAAAATCACTGACCTTCTCAGCCAAAAGCCAGCTCATCTGACCTGGTTCTCCCAGGATGCTTTGTCCTCACCTCTGCCTGTCCGGCCTCAGCTGGGTACCGGGCTCCCTGCTTCATGCTGGGCTCTAGGCAACTGCAAAGGAGGGGCAGCTGTCCTTCTGGCAGGCCTGGCACCCCACTAGGAATCCAGCTGCACACCCATAGGGCAGGATTTCATCCACAGAGCAGCAGTCAGGCATCCAAGAGGATGTGGCACTGGGTTTGTGGTGCTGAGTCCTTTGTTCCATGTGCTGAGCAGAATCAGGTTCACATGGCATTAGTCTGTTTTACAGTGCTCTAATGGAACACTGGAGATAGGTAATTCGTAAAGAATGGATATTTATCTCTCAAAGGTCTAAAGCCTGAGAAGTCCAAGATCAAGGCGCCTGCAGGTTCTGGTCCCACTTCCTCTGCTTCTGAGTTGTGCCTTGAACACAGAGTTCCCCTGTGGGGAGGATCACTCAGTTCACAAGGCAGAAGCCTGAGCAAGGCTGCATAAATCCCCACACGAAGACAGCCCTTGTGACCTTGATGCCTTCCATTAAGCCCCCTCCCAACACTGCTGCACTGGGGATTAAGCCTCCAAAATAAATGTTAGAGGGGTCGAAACAACAGAGCAACAACCAACACCAGTGACCTGCTGTTCACTCAAAGAAGATCTCTGCTCCCTTCCCAAGGTCACCGGGATCTGTGCCTGGGACCCATTACTCCTCCCCCAACCTGGGCCTTTGGCCCATAGACCTGATGTGGATGGGTTGATCTCCTTTCCCCAGGCCTCTGCCATCAGCCACATGTGCACCCCTGGAAACAGATGTGTGTTCCCAAGAGCAGCCCTAACCTGTAGGAAAGTTCAGAGTTTCTCTCTTCCTTTCCCTGGCTTTGTGACTTCGGTCAAGTCACTTCCACTTTCTGGCCATAGGGGTTATATCCACAAGATTCCTGCCTCTATAAACAGAAGTCGGCCTGAATCGGGGGTTGGGAAGGCCTTTGCAGGTCCCTCCGAGCCAGTGGAGAGAAGTGCTTGAGCCTTCTCTGAGGCCCTGGGGGTTGCTGCGTTCCCAATCTCCTCCTGGCCCTCAGATCTGGTGTGGACCAGAGGCGGGCGGCTGCTTCTGGAGGGGTGGGAGGCGGGCAAGATCAGAGGCGACAGCCTGCCGGGCCCCTCCCGCAGCCTGCCTGGCCTGAGAACAGCCTGCCTCGCCGGCTCCCTCCCACTTTGGCCAGGCCTGGCCTCCCAAGAGAGGGCCCCGCCATCTGACCCCCTGGCTCCCTGGGGCTGCCTTGGTCGCGTCGCCGCGTCGGTTCCCAGGCGAGGCGGGCCGGCTGATCCATCAACGCCGCCTCCCTGCTCTGCGGCTCTGTCTGCTTGCCTGCCGCCTGCCACGTATCTCGCCCTCCGCACCCCTTGGACTTGGCGCCCACCTCTCCACCCCGCCGCACCCACCCTATGCGTGCAGCCCACTGTGGGAAACACCTCAGAAGCTCACCCCTGCCTCCTCACCCACAGAGGTGCCTATTTCCCAGACCACCAGGGCCACCATCTATTTCCCTCCCCTCCTGGGCCATGAGTCTGCAAGCCACACTGGTGTAGTCCCTGGACCCTCCTCGGCTTTCCCCATAACAGTGCTTGGTTGGCTGCACATCGCCCTGAGCAGATTCTGCCTGCCAGGCTCTGAGCCGCTCCAGCAGCACAAACCTAGGATCAGTTCAGCACCCCTCCCCTCACCCCTTTTCCCCAGCCACTTCTCCCCGCAGCATCCCAACACGCTGAGCTGCCATCTTCCTTCTCTCATTCCTGCTATCACCATCTGGGGGCCTCCTTGTCGTGG
This sequence comes from Cuniculus paca, assembly GCA_004365215.1. Lineage (NCBI taxonomy): Eukaryota > Metazoa > Chordata > Mammalia > Rodentia > Cuniculidae > Cuniculus > Cuniculus paca. Next base: position 11,980 of record RJWT010030332.1, on the reverse strand, counting down.
TCTCCCCAGGGTCTGCCCAGGCCCTACTGGAATGAGTGAGTGACTGAATGAGTATACCAGGTCTGGCACATGGCCTAGGCCAGCGATGGCAAACCTTTTAGTGATTTCAGTGATAACAAAGAGACCACTGAGGCATGCGTGCCATAGGTTCACCACCCTTGGTCTAAGCCCTAATAAAAAGAGGTTCTATTCAGCTTTAAGTCAAAGGCAGGAAACAACAGGGGCCTGGATGGGCCAGAATTGTGGGTGACTGAGATATACGCAAGGCATGGAATGAGAAAAAGACCTGAGGGATGGGGACATGTCAATTTCCACACCTAAAACCACCTTACAGTTGAGCATTTGGCATGCATTGCAGAGAATGCTGCCTCTAGAACAACCCAGAATGATACGCCTGTCCTCATTTATTTCACCAACAACCCTGTGAGGCAGGCTCTATCATAACCATTTACTAACCAAGGAGCTGAGGGTCAGAAAACCCTGATTTACTCCGAAGCCTACCACCCTCCTCTGTCCCTCTCTGCATTTGCTTCAAATGTAGCCCTTCCACCCACGATTCCTCCCTCTGTTCATGGAGGGCAGTAAAAGGTGTGTGAATGTGGCCACAGATTCTGTGGTTACTCTACAGATGAGACCCGCAATGCGTGAGGACCCTGACCAGCCCACTAAAGCCGTCTCCGCCATGTGGCAGCAGCCAGCCACAGGCCCTGGGCCTCTGAGTTCGGTGTCTAGATAAGTCCCAGCTCAAAGTTAGGAGCCCTGACTTTTCATCTCAGGTTCCCTGCCAACCAGTTCTGGACCTTCTGCCTCTGTTATCTCTCAAAAATCACACCCACCTATTTGCAGGGACACACACGCACGTGTGTGCCTCCCACCTGGGCCAGTTGGGGTTGTTTCCAGTGCTGCCCATGCTGGGCTCTGTTATACGGCAAAGAAGTGGTCTTGGACAGCAAAGGATCGCTCTAGATCCAGAAGTCTCAGCCAGGTGTGCCCAGGTGGGGTTCTCCACAGAGGTCAAGGCTGGATGGAGCTCATAGGAAGCTTGAGTATCTTCCCAGTCCTGAACTTTTGACCTTCACTACATTCCTTCATTCTGTAGGATTTCCTGAGCACCTCCTATGCCCAAGGCTTCTGCCAGGGCTCTGCTTCCCAGAGCTCACTGTGTGGAAGGGAGGGGTGGGCCGTCTGGAGACAGATCACCTGGCTTCAAACCCCAGCTCTGTGAGACCTGGGCCAGCCCCCTAACTCTACCAAGCTACAGCTTCCTCATCTGGGAAGCTAATACTAGTAGTTTCCTTTTTTTTTCATTTAAATAATTTTACAAGATTAAATGAGATCGTGAATATAAACCATTTTGTCCTAGACCTGATACATAACAAGGGCTCAGTAAAGATCAGTCACTGGGGAAGGAAAGCAGCATATGTGCGGGCCCTGGGCTCATGCTACCTTAGGGTCCCCACGACAGGGACAGGTTGGGGGTTCACACTGTGGAGGGCACTGAGGAAGGGGTCATTGCAGAGTACATGCTGGGAAGATGGATGCTCAGAAAGGCACAGCCAGGGGCATGCCACATTTGCCCCAACTCTACCCCTTCCCAGCTGGCCCACAGGCTTGTGCCCTGGAGCTCCCAGGGGACCCATGAGGGCTGCTCACTCCTCAAGAACAACCCTCAGCCACACCCTGGCCAGACTCTCGGGTGAGCAGCACAGAGCCACGTGTGTGCGTGCAGAGCCGGAACCCTACAACGAGGTAGGCCCTGAGCTCAGCGGGCTGGCGTACAGCCCCATCCACGCACTCACAGCCAGGAGGGTGCCAGCATGGTCGCAGTGGAGGGTAAGAACACATTTCCTGACAGTCCTGCCAGCCCTCGCCATGTTCCGGCTTGTTGACACACTGATGGCATAATTACAGTTTCAATCGCAGATTAATAATAAGTCATTTTTGCAAACAAGGAGGCAGGTCTGCACAGGAAAGGGCCCCAAAGGGCCTGTCGCCTCTGCTATCTGAGGCTGCTGGCCGCTGTTTGATGTTTTCTGCCGAGCCGAGACTTTCCTAAGGACGTTCATAACCACCACCACCCAGGTAATAACCTCTTTGCCTGCTCCACTGGCCTCAGGTGCAAGGAGATGGTGGTGGGGTTTGCTTCAGAGAAGGCATCTGCCTCTGTGTGTGTGTGTGTGTGTGTGTGTGTGTGTGTGTTTACCTGTGTCTACCAAGCTGTCTATGTGAGTGCCCACATGTACTGGTCCATGTGTGTTTGATGTGTCTGTGTGTTCACATGTGTGCATACTTGGGTATGTATGTGTTCTCACAGGACATCAGCAGTATGCAGAAGGACCTGCCCCCACAGAGAAGTCAAGATCCCTCTCCTGTCTCTCCTCTACCCGCGAAGGGTCTATGCTGGAAGACCAGTGGAGCAAAGGAGGCCCTAGTCCCCAAGGTGCTCCTGAAGAGATTTGGGGTAGAGAAAGGCAGGACCCAGGACATCCCAGCATCCCAGGGCTCTGATGTAGGACTGAGAACCTGCCTTCATGTCTCTATTCTAAGCAGAGAACTGACAATAACAACCACTCACTGCCAGGTGTGATGGTGCACATCTGTAATTCTAGCACTCAGAAGGCTGAGGCAGGAGATTTCCAGGCTAGCTTGAGCTATATAATGAGTTGAAGGCCAGTCTAGACTACATAGTGAGACTCTGTCTCAAAAAATGAAACAAAACAACCACCACCTACATGTGCTTTGAGCTTTCTTCTTTTCTATTCTCTTTTAATGTGCATAACCTCTCTGAGGGAAGGAAGACAGGCTTCATACCCTCACTCCCAATCCCGAGTATAAATAGAGGCTCAAGAAGAAGAGGACTGGCTCAAGGCGACACAGTAACGGGGGGTGAAAGTTACTATGGTCTAAGTCCCAGGTGTTCCCATGTGCAGGATGGCAGTCTAGGCCACTGCTGTGGCCTCATGCAGGTTCCAGCCAACCCTGCACCCTTTCCATTGCTGCCTGAGCCCTGGCCACAGTGCAGGCAGAGTTCAAGAGCCAAGATTCCCTTCGAAGCCAGAGGGATTCCTGCGCCCATGAACTGCAGTGTGACTCTGTAGACTGGGCTCTCAGGAGCGAGACAAGTTCATCCCAATCTCTCTGTGCCCAGCTCTGCATCCCTGCTTCACCACAGGCCAGTCATAGTCATATGGCCTAAACCTTGTTCCCTCATTCGACAGTGACTTGGTTGCTTGTTACTCTCCATCAAGCTTGGCCCAGGTGGTTTCTACAACCCTGTGGCTATGACCCTGCCCAGAGAGCCTGAGAAGAGGCCAGTGGCCAAGATTGAAGTGAGAAGGAGGCGTTCACGTGGGGTTGGCTTCCTGCTGCAGGGCCTGTCCACCCCCACCGCCAGGCTCAGCCCTGGGGCTCCTGGTTACCCCATGTCTGGAGGATAGGCCTGGTGCTCAGCCCCACAGCAAAGGGACTGCTGCACTGCTCCTCCTGCTGAGCTGTCTGACTGTCATGCTGCTCCATGCAATTGGAGGCAACATCTAATTATACACAGGCAGAGGGCCCAGGGAATTGGTTGGACAGCCCCATTTGATGACAAGGTGAAGCATCCCTCAGATGCAGGGTATGAGTCAGTGCCAGGGCCCAGCCTGAACAGCCCCTCAGAGCCATGACTCAGGCCCTGAGTGGGCCTGGGGCAGGAATAAAAAGGCTAAGCCCAAGCCCTGCTTGAAGGGCCCTCAATGGCCCCTCTCCAGAGGAGCCTACAGGGCCCTGGCACTCTCTAAACTGATACTCAAGGCTGTCACAAGCTGATTGCAGTCACACACCACACTTCTAAGGGCCTTTGCCTGGCCAATCCTCCCAATCCCTGGTCCCATGGCCGATGCCATTCTTTCTTCTGCTTTATCTAAATAGTCACGCTTTCAAATCTCTGTTCAACTCCCAGTTCTTATGGTGCTCCCGGCACTGTGTCTATGCCTGGCAAAGCAGGCACTCAGGAAACATTTCCCAAGGGACCAAACAGTGACCAGCCAAGCAAGCAAGTGCCTGGCTTATGACTCTGTCCTCTGAACCCTTGAGCAATTGTGGAAACTGTGCAAGTCCAGAAGAAACCCTTGAAAGTCAGGCCAGGCTCCTCCTCCCTCTGTCTAGGGGGTCCATACACACCTTGGGCACCTACTGGTGGCTCCAGATCCACATTCAGGCTAGCAGGCCCAATAATGGAGAGGAATTGGTCAATCCAATAGAGTTTCTTCCTAAAAAATACAGATTCAGCCGGGCATGGTGGTGCACTCCTGTAATCCCAGCATTCAGGAGGCTAAGGCAGCAGGATCGTTGCAAGTTCAAGACCAGCATGGGCTACAAAGTGAGCCCAAAGCCAGCCTGAACTGCGTAATGAGACCCTGTCTCAAAAAAAAAAAAAAATACACAGACTCTCCACATCATCCCAGATCCTACTCTACTCACCAAGAATATGAAATATGTTCTTCTTTGTCCTTTTTGTTCCATCTTTGGCTCTGTCACCTATTTGTGATAATGACCAATAAGAAATGTCCAGTGTCTCTTCTGGACCAGGGGTGCTGCACTATGTACACTGTGTATTTCAGCTCATTTTAGTCCTATGGAACTCTCTAAGGCTACAGATCTTAGTCAGGGTTAGTTTTGCCCCCAGGGAACACTATCTGGAGGCATTTTTAGTTGTCATAGTAGGGGGGTAAGCAGTTGTTACAGGGATTTAAGGAATAGACGCCAGAGATACTGCTAAATATCCTACAACGCACAAACCAGGACAGTCCTTACAGCACAGGATCATCCAGCCCAAGGAGTCAATAGTGGCAAAGCTAAAAACCCTACTCTAATCCATGGAGTCTAAGGTAAGGTTATCATCCCATTTTGCCACTAAGGAAACTGAGGCCCAAAGAAGTCATACAGCTAGTCAGCAGATGGTGTTCACCCAAGAGACCTGGGCCATGGTGCACGCTTCTAGTCACTGTACTCTTCAGCCTCACCTCGCTTCACCACTGTGACCAGGACCTCTATCCTGAGAATAGCTGTTTTTCATGAGGACACTGAAGCCTCCTGCAAGTCACAGAGAAGGGTTTCATGGGGGCCCAATGCAGGGTCTCTGGCTGCTTAGCCACTTGTATCCAACCCCAGAGTTGGAAAATCCTGCCTAAGCCTGCGCTAGCCCTTTGGCCTACAGTGATCTCCCTTCTCAGGACTGGGTCACAACCCCGTGCAGGATGCCTGTTCATCTCGTGTGTAAGACCATGTGTGGAGGGTATTAAGGGGTCAGGGCAGGAGCCACGCTGCCTGCATTCTCAGCCCACCAGGCCCAGGGCCTTGAACACACAGTTGGGCCTTATCAGCCCTCTTTGCTGGCCTGTAACTTGAGGGCAGTGGGTTCGGAGGTTCTGGAGTAGGCAAAGACGGGGTGGGCTTCAGGACAGATGTGACCCTAGAGGCTGCAAGGCTGCCCCAGGCACCACAGGGCCTGGCCTGGAGAAGAAACCATGGTTGAAATGAGGAACTTACTGGAGGTTTCCAGACAGCAGGGAGGAGGAAGAGCCCTGATTGGCCAGTCTGTCAGTCAGTCACAGTCCTGTTTGTGAGACATTTGGCCAGGGGAGGACCCCAGCTGGAGCAGACATAGCATAGAGTCAGTTGAGGCAGTAAAAAAATCTCCCCACTTGTGGGCCTACTGCTTCTGGTGGAGGAGCCAGGGCCCCCCTTTTCCTTCCCACCCAATCACTAGGGTGGGGTTTTGCACAATCCAGGGTCCCAAGAGACCTGCTGCCCACCATCTGTCTGCCAGAAAGTGGGAAAGACAGCAGGAGGGGGAAGAGGAAAAAATGAAAAGAGACCTCAAAGGGGCATGAAATTGGGTAGAGGCCATAAGACAAAAGCTCATGGAGGAGGTTCCAATGCTCAGGGGTAGGAAACAAGGTCAGTCTAGCAGAAACTACTTAGCAGGCAGCATGGAACATTCACTTAGCTTCTAAACTGCCCTTCCTAGGCCTCCCGAAGATGCCCACTTCCTTAAGTTAGCTCCCAGGGCCTCTCTGGAGCCTTGTTTTGGCCTCGCAGCTGCCAAAAGGAGACAGATGTACTTCCCTTGTAAATGGTCAGCTTCTCCAGCTGTGACCCATTGCCAACTTGCAACTCGTCTCTCCTAAAGTTAAAGAGCTCTCTCCTAGTAAACACTCTCAGGTCACGGCTTAAAGGAAGGGGAGAGACAGGAAGAGCAATAATAAAAAGTACATTAGCATACTTTACGTATATTATCTCATTCATTCTCACAACATGCTTATTGCTATAGCCTCAGCACCCTTAACAGTTCTGAGCATGATAAGTATTTGTTTAAAAAGTAATAGACAACTTAAAATGGAATTAGTTCTATTTACAATAGCATCAAGAAGAATAAACTATGTAGAATAGACTTAATAAAAGAAATCCAAAACTTAAATTCTGAAAACTAAAAGGCTTTGAAATAAATTAAAGATCTAAACAATTGGAAAAAACATTCATCGTTCGTGAACTATTATAACTCACCATCTTTAAGATAGCAATATTCCCCAAAGTAATCTACAGATTCAATGTAATTGTTATCAGAATCCTGGCTGACTTCTCTGTGGAAGTTGACAAACTGATTCTAAAACTCTGATGGAATTGTCAGAAACCCAGAATAGAAAAACATTCTGAAACAGAAAAACAAAGTAGAAAGACTCACACTACCCAATTTTGAAACTTACCGTAAAGCAACAAGTAATCCAGACAGTGTGCACAAGGACAGATATGTAGATTAATGGAATAAAATTGAGAATTTTATAGTCAACTGATTGACAAGAGTGCCAAGAACATCAAATGAGGAAAGAATGTTTTTTTTCAACAGATGGTGTGGAGACAACTGGATTTCTACACACACAAGAGTGAAGTTGGACCCTTACCTCATACCATACATAAAAAAACTAACTCATGCCCGGGCGTGGTGGCACACACCTGTAATCCCAGCACTTGGGAGGCTGAGACTGGAGGATCGTTGTGAGTTCGAGACCAGCCTGGGCTACAAAGTGAGCTCAAGGCCAGACTGAACTGCATGGTGAGACCCTGTCTCAAAAAGACAAGGGCTGGGGATTTAGCTCAGTGGCCTAAGTGCCAAGCATGAGGCCATGAGTTCAATCCCTAGTGCCATAAAAATAAATAAATAAATCACAATAAAATGGAATGTTTAAAAAAAAGAAGAAAGAAAAATGTTTAAAAAAAAAAAGAAGAAAGTTATCTAAGGAAGATATATGGATGGCCAATAAGCATATGAAAAGATGCTTGACATCACTAGTCATCAAGAAAATGCAAATCAAAACTATAATGTGATACCATTTTATATCCACTAGGATGGCTATACTAAAAGTCAATAATAACAAATATTGGTGACAGTATGGAGAAATCAGAACACTCCTACACTGCTAGTAAGATCATAACTTTGGTTGGACACCTTGGTGGCAGAGAAGAGAGACTATGCAGTGGGTTCTTCTTTTAGGATGTGATAGGCTTGAAGAAGGGGCTTGGATTGGTGATGGGATGAGACAGAAGACAGCTAAGTGAGGAGGATGAGCCCAGGTACCGGCCCTGGGCTGGCCCAGTAACCAGAACCCCACTCTAGATCCATATACCTATATGCATACCCATCTACCACTCACTTATTCATCTACCTAGCCAACTACTCATCTACACACCTACACATCCATCCATTCATCCATCCATCCATCCATCCATCTTTCATTTACCTTTCCTATACTCATGTACCCACCAACTCCCATCCATGCATCTATCCAAACTACAACTATCTATTGGGCACCCACTACTATAAGACAAGCCTTGTACTAAATATTTGTACTGACTTTTGTGCATACAGGCCTGGCTTATAGGTGGCTCAGTAAATGTTTGTTAAATATGGGTGATCAGAAGTGATGATCAGAAAAGACCTGTTTTGTTCTCAAGAAGCTTATCATCTTGTGGAACAAAAAATTATGAAATAACCAGTTATGACAAGAGCTATTAAGGAAAAGACCAGGATGCCATTAGAAACAAGGACAGAAACAAGGATAGCTCTTATTCTGCTGTATGATTCTGGATAGTAACTTGACCTCTCCAAGTCTCAGTCACTGCACCTATAAAATGGGGATCACGGGCTGAGGATCTAGCTCAGTGGCCTAAGCACCTGCCTGGCAAGCGTGAGGTCATGAGTTCAATCCCTGGTGCCGCAAAAATAAATAAATTAATTAATTAATTTTAAAAATGGGAATCACAATGAAGGCTGTCTGATAGGGTTATCCATTAATTTTTTTTTGCAAATATCAAAATCTGAATGTTTTAATATTGATATAACTAATTCATAATCTGTATTTAGTTTAATTGTTCCAATATTATAATGTCTTTTTCTTAAAAATTTTATTGAGCTATAGTTCACTAACTATAAAATTTGCCCACTTAAAGTACACAGTTCATGCCAGGCATGGTGGCACATGCCTTTAATTCCAGCACTTGGGAAGCGGAGGCAGGAGAATTGCCAAGAGTTTGAGGCCAGCCTGGGCAACATAGTGAGTTCAAGGCCAGCCTAAATTACAGGGTGAGACCCTGTCTCAAAAAAAGAAAAAGTACACAGTTCATTGTTGTGTAGTATATATACAAGTATGGGCAACCATTACCACTGTCAACTTATTTCACTCCCTAAAGAAACTCGACTCATGGACACTCCACACCATGGTCATCCATTCTAGATAGATGATCCTGAGACGCAGACCTGGTGCTCAGCAAGGACAGGGGCTCCCTCCTGTGCTGCTGTCTGTCTCCAGGGTTTAGTCAGTAGCAGGCACCGTGAAGCCACTGCACCAGCTACACGGGTAAGAGTCATGGCCTCTCGCTTGGTGGAGAGGGAAGACCCAGACGAAGGCACTGGCAGGAGGAAGACTTCAGCAGGGCCAACTCCGCAGGGATTTCTGGGCCCGATTCTGGGGGCACATTGGGCCAAAGCCTGACCTGGCCATGCTGAGCCGAGCCACAGAGGACCAAGCAGGCGGGATACAATGCTGGCATCTCCCTCCCTTCTCAGGCCCTGCCGACCAGCCCCCAGGCAGACTGGAGGCCTGTTTGCCTTGGCCCTGGGCCAGGGCCGCCCCGCCAGTGAGTAATGCGTGAGGACCGCTGGCTCCAGTTCAAGGGAAATGGGCTGGAGACGAGGCCTCCTTGGCCTTCATGGGGCTAAGTTCTGGGGGCGGCTTCCCAGAAAGCGCTTGCGCTTGTGAGGCTGCCTCAGGGCCTTGCTGGCAGCTCTTTCCCCTTCCCTCCTTTCTATCCTCTGCACCCAGTCTTCCACTGATACCAAGGACAGGCCAACCTTCAGTTCCCAGGAAAAGGTTCATGAGCATGGCCCAAGACCCAAGGAAAAGGAGCCAACCAGGACCCCAGGCAGTCATCCCACACCCACTAACAGAGACAGCCACTCCCCGGTCTGTCAACCCACACTCTGCACACCCACGTGTACAAAGCAAGGACCTGCTACAAGGATGATTTTGGGGATCAGAACAGGACCAGGTAGATGGAAAATTCCTCAGTGGCCTTGGGTACTCATACAGGAAGAGGTCCCTCAGCTTATCTACCATACCTGGGGTTCCTGGTAAGGACACTGAGTCCCAGAAAACAGGACTGACTGGCCTACACCATGCAGTGACTCAACTGCAGCAGTAAGAAAGGTCCCGGGATTTCTGTCCTCTGCCACTCTGGCCAGTGCACAGCCCTCATAATGGAGAAATGTTTGCCTAGGACATGTCTAGGGCTCTCCTGGGGTTCTCCCAGGGACTTCTGTAACTTTACAACTTCGCCCCTGCTGAGATGTTTCTGCCTGCTTAAGGCCCAAGTGACCACCAGGGTGGGAAGGCACCATGGTCATTAATACCAGTGGGAGGCGCAGAGATTCCCAGCCCTCCTGTTCCACTGGAAATGACTTTGCAGCTAACCATGCCCCGACCCTGCACCCCACCTCGCTCCATGACTGTCTTCCTAGTTGCAAATAGCGTAACATTATTCTGGCTGAGGTAAGCACAAACAAAAAGTCACAGGGGACCCTAGGGACTCACAGGATCAACAACAGGCCAGAAAACTTGTCCGCAGCAAGGGCGGCTGCCAAACCGCACCACAGAGCTGGGCTCTTGAGAACCACACTGGCCCGTCATGGAGCCCTAGGTGATTCTGCTCTCCCCACTGACATCAGCACTGGATACCAAACACTGGACTGCGATATTGCCCCTGTGGTCCTTGCTGCTCCCCTAGAAACAGGATGTGGCCACTGGCCACAGCTAGAATGATTCGTCTTCATCTCTGCTTCTCTGTTCTGATGCTGATCCAGACCAAGCAGGGCCATCTGATTGGCCAGTTCCAAATTACGTGTCTGTATTTGGCTGCCGAGAAGCTGTGAAAAAGGTATTTTGCCTACTCTCCCACTGAAACCCAAGTAAGGAGGATTCCCCAGGCAAAGAGCCCAAATGACAGTAGGCAGATCAACAAAAATTTCCTTCCAACTCCATTCCCCCACCTCCAAATCCTTGTCCCCCCTATTTTCACCCAGATTATGGCTGACAATTGCACAGACATATGCTACAGAAAGGGCTGTGGGGTCTAGCGTGCCCATGCGCTGTTTGGATAAAACCCTCTGCTAAGGGCATGGCTCATGGTAGGCGCTGAACAGAGACACATACCCTGAGCACACAGGCAGAAGGCCTAGGTGAGGTGACCTGTAGTTTATTTAACCGGTGATGGGACCTGGCCCATGTTACCTGACTCCTCTCCATTCTCTGATGGCAGACAGAGCCCTGGGTTAGGAGAAAGTGTCATAGCAGGTGACAAAGAGCCTGACTCATTCCCACAAGAGAGACAGGCATCTTAGAGGAGAACACAATGGAGTGAGACATTGAAAGAAGAGATGGATTTCATTAGAGAAGGGGAAGCGCACTCCAGGCAGACGGGGCTGGGGCAAAAGTGTGCAGATGTGGATGTGCGCAGCTTTTACAAACAAAATAACTCAGACTAGCTCAGGTTAGTGCAGAGCACTTAATAAAATCGTACTATAGTGACATTGTTTAACAAGTTAAATCGTCATTCAACAAAGTTCCAGTAAGCACCTGCTATGTGGACAGCACATAAAAATGAAAAAACAGAGTGTAAAATGAGTTTTACTCTCATGTTAGGCTTTAAAAAAATTTTCCTCTTTGTGTGTTAATTTCAGTGCCCCCACCCCAGGTGCTGGAGTTGGAACCCAGGGCCTTGACCATGCTAAGCTGTACTCTATCACTGGACTACATCCCCCAGCCCTTTATCTCCAAGTTTTAAATGGGGAACATAGCTTGCTAAAGAGACAAGTACAAATACAGGATAGCCTATTTTGAGCACTCTCAAAATAATAAAAAAAATTAATAATAATAAACTACAGGTTTGGATAAACACCTAATTTTTTAACCTGCTCAGAACTTGCAGAGGTCATGATATTCACTTTTATGTTTCATCCCCCAGCTATCCAGACTGACCAATGGAAGGTTGTCAAACAACAGCCAGTCAAAATTAAGCAGGGGTTGAGGGTGTTGTGGGTCTCCAATATGTACAAGGCTACCAGTTTAACTCTACAAAAAGGATTCAAAGGAAAAACGCACATGAAGTACTCACCACGATGTTGGGTACTAGGTAAACACACAAGACTGGTAAACTGCTAGTAATAGCAGTAATAGTCATTGTTGTCATTGTCATGTGTGAGTAATTTCCACAAACTGTGCCCTATATCACCAGCCCCTAGATCAAGAAACAGAACCTCAGTAGCCCCAGAAGTTTCTCTCATGCCCTCTTCCCAGCACTGAACAAAATCAATTTTTTTTTTGACCTGGTTTTGAATTGAATCAAAATGTAGTCATCCCATGTGGAGTTTTTTTTGTTTGTTTGTTTT
>RJWT010030331.1:0-14680 GCA_004365215.1 Cuniculus paca | reverse complement strand
TGTCCAGAGACTTTGCCTGAGACTGAGATTAAGGGTGATGGCCTGATTAATCTGGCAAAGGAAATTTCAAGGCAGTCAAATGTTGAGGCAGTGGCATGGCTATTGTTGGGGGCTTTTAGCCAGATTTATCTTGGAAATCAAGAACAAAAAGCCCAGCATGGTGATTTAAAATGTTGTGAGTTTGGTCGGAAAACTGTGGACTGTAAAGATAGAGCTGAAACCTTGATTGCTGAAAAGGAACAGAATACAAAAGATGGCCTACAGGCATCGCAGAAAGAGGTAGCAGGTCTCCACCCTTTACAGCCTCAAAGATACAAAAGTAAAAGACTTTGCCTGGGGGAGAAAGCTGCAGAGTGCAACATTCCAGAATGGCGACAGAGGCCACAGGAGGTTCCAGAATGGCGGCAGAAGCCACGCGAGATTCCAAAATGGCAACATAGAGACTCTGTTCCTCACAGTCAGGTTCAGAGTGCCCAACAATCCAGGCACTCGACCCCTATGGCCAAGAAAAAGGAAAGCCTGGCTACTGCTCCAGCCAGCAGCAGACCTTGGCAGCATCCACATGACGCTAGTTTTAGGCGTGTGGAGAATGCACACGTTCCGAGGTTAAAGAGGCTTCCACCCCAATTTCAGAGGGTCTGGAAGGCCAGGCAGTGCACCCCTGAGAGGGCAATATGTGAAGCTATGAGTGTGGAGCCAAAGTGGAGACCCCAAAAGTTTGGAAAAGCCAGGAGCATGGATCATCTAAGGTAAGCTACAAAGATTGAGCAGAGTGGGCCTAAGAGAAAAGCTATGAGATTAATGACCACTATAAGTGTCATAGGGGTAGAGCTGCACAAGCCCTTTGGAGCTCACAATTTGCCACAGATTGCTTCAGATGCTGGACAGACAACTACAGGACTTAACATTTGCCCTGCTGGATTTTGGACTTACTTTGGTTCCAATGCTTTGTATTCCCCTGTTTGTAACTTTTGGAATGGTAATGTCTGTCTTGTGCCATTATATGTTGGAAGTGTTTAACTTTGTTTTCATTGGTACAGGGGCTTACAGCTAAGAGTCTTCCTTAGATCTCAGAGGAGACTTGGGAGTTGGACTTTTCAGCAGTGCTAAAACTGTTAAGACTTCGGCAACTCATGGAGATGGACTAAATGCCTTTTGTATAAGGGATGTACATGAGTCTTTGGGGGACCAGGGGTGGAATGTTATGGTTTGTATATAGGTGGTCCCCCCCAAGCCCCATGTAGTCATGGAAGCAGCTGAATCTAGCATTTGTGGTTGATTTGTTGTGTAGCACTGGGATTGGCAGTGCGAGCTCTGCACCCACCCAGGGGTGGAGCTGGCATACAAATATGCAACATGATATGAAATATATATCAAAAGCAAAATACTTGCTTTAGTATAGCAAGTTAACATATCTATCATCTCACATATATATTTTAAATTCCTCTAAAATGGATTTTCTTCCTTAAATTAATAGACTATGATTGATCTGAAAGTCTTATTATATCTAACCTTTCATTAGTGTTTTAAATTAATACTTTCATATCATTATACTAATTCTTTAAATTTACTTTATAATGTCATTACACCTTTCCTATTATATTGCTAACTGTATAAAGTTTGGATAATGCTTTTAAACACACAGCCCTCCTATAGTTATTAAATAACAGAGGAAAAAGCTACTTCTACTGCAATTGCTACTATGTCATCCTACAAAGCATTGTGGTTTAAACTTTATACACCTGTTCCTTATTGTACTCTTTGATCTTGACCATAAACATCTCAACATCAGTAATAAATGCAACTGCAATTCTTCAGTGTAAAATGTTGCTTAATCCCCATAACCTAAAAGCATGACACTAATTAGATAAATATCATTAGTAATGACTGCAAACATTTATTGAGAGCTAATGACATGATAAAATAATCCAAAAATCAGCATATTATTGCTCCCAGTAATCAGAGAAGAAAGCTACTATGACTTTCATTTGCATTTAACAAGAAAACTGAAAAGATTTATAAAAACAAAACAAAACAACACAAATCCAGGGTTAATCTAACCCAGAATCAGGAGTTTTAAAAAGACAGTCTGCTTCTGCAGTTTTAATTACTAATCCAATGACAAAATTTTAAAACTAGGTTCTGATCATTACTAATCCATTACTGCCTTTACCCAAATATGTACCTGATCCTTAAAATGGACATGCTTTCTTTTGATATGTTGTGACAATTATAGGAACTTTGTATATCCCACCCATTAACATTTGATTAGTCTATAATTCAACCCTAAATCCAAAAAGTACAATTGTTTTTGTTACTGTTTTGACTTTAGGACTTAATGTATTGAATTGCTTTATTAGAAATATTTATGCTCTCTCAGGCTTTTTATAGACATGTTTAATATTATGTGTTTGAAATTTTGATACCCTAACATCTGTAAATATACAGTGAATAAAACATTCACATGTTTTTCTTTCAGTTTTGCCTGCTACATAATAAATTTACCTATATTTTCTCATTCATTCTATAAGTTGATACCCATTTAATTTTTCTTAGCTTTAAACAGAGTGCTATATGATTTCCATGATCAGCCTAGGAAGACCCTGGACTGAGTAGTATCCTGGACCAAGTTTGTCATGCACCACAAAGGGGCCAAGTATCTGCAACCAGTTGCCCAGAATCTCACCTGGTACCAGTACCACTCTTTGGATGTGATTTGGTTTCTACTGATTTGTGTGGTGACCATTACTCTACTTGTCACAAAATGTTGCTTGTTTTATTATCAAAATATTATTAAGATAAGAAAGAAAGAGAAGTAGAGCTGATTGAGACCTACAAGCAGTAGGCATGTTAGGCAAGCCTATTGTATTTGAACTGAACATTTTGAGTCAAGGTGTGGCAATATAATCCTCAATGTTTCACAAGACCTTTGCCTTCCTGATTTGATATATATTTTTGATGTAGTTAAAATTAAAGAATGTTCAATTTTAATTTCATAATTCCTGAAATAATTCTACTGTGGTGCTTGTTTATGTATTTTATCATACATCTTAACAAATCACAATTACTGAAACCTCACTTTGTTGACTTGAGAAGAATGGAAAATTTTATTTGCATTTTCATTATTTACTTGGATAGACTGATATCAAATGGGTTATCTGTATATCTCTGAAAGGAAATTAGAGGAAAATCTGTTAAAATTGGCAAGATCCATTTTAATCAGATTCTGAGGTGGAAGCAAGAAAGTTCAGTTTTAATTAAGCTCAAATTCTACTAAGACATATGTGCCTAGAGTTTTTGTAAAAATTAAAAGTGGATATGGGACCACCCTAGATGGCACAGGTTATAACCTCATGCACTGGGAAGTTAGGCAGGAATACAGCAAGTTTGGAACCATTGAGACCATTGGGCCATTGAGACCTCTCTTTTATTAGGAAAGGAAGAACAAGGAGATTTAATATATTCCATACAAGACCACCAAATATCCACAACATTTCTGTCATCAACATGAACTAAGAAAAATAATAAGAAGAAAAGGGACAATGGGGTAAGGGGACTTATATAGAGAGAGGGATGTGGGTGGAAAGGTGGAGGTTAGTTTAAAAAAAAAGACAAGCTGTGCTGTGTACAAGGACCTATTCCCCAAGATGACACTAAATTCATGTACTACAAACATGTACTAATAAAATAAAAATTTAAATTAAAAAACAATAAAAAAGGCAGAAGATATAGCTGAGTGGTAGTGTCTAGAATATTCAAGTCCTTTCATATAATTCAAAGTCCCATCAATAAAAAAATAAAAGAATAAGGAAAGGAAGAAAGATGAAAAAAAGTGCAAAAATGGAGGAAGAAATCAGAACCAAAGGAGACTATTGGGCCACACGGAAGCATTATATTGTCAATGAGCAAAGTAGGATGGCACCTGGCAAGGAGGTCTTAGACCATATAAATTTTGCAGTTTGAGAGAATCACATTTTCATGAGCAGGGCTGTAGCCTGGATCATATGATCACAGTGACTTAACAGATAGAGACTTGGCTAGATTTGGGCTCTTTGCAAAGTTTTAACTCCAGTGTTTCAGCTACATGTGAATTACATATCCTTCATGAAATACAAAATATGTCTTTCTAATGTTTTGTTGTCGCTTGCTGTTTCAAAAGTTCAGCACAATTTTATGTGACTTCCTAGCTAGAATTGTGTAATGTAATGACATCTTTGGGTAGATAGGGAAAAGGTATTTTCTACACTAAGCCTTGACTAGTTAGTATTCCTGACTTAAGGATTCTCAATAATTGTATATGAAAAGCAAAATAATAAGTCATTACAAGTTTATAAATGTAAGTCATATTGCATATGGACTGTAAAATTTTACTTTTGGAAAAACCATTAGAAACACTGATTGTACGGAAGTGTTGGGATAGCTAATACTACCAAGTAAGCATGTACAAATGAATAAGATGATACATGTCATATAATGTACGTTTTTAAATGCTTGAGGGTATTGAGTATGGTACATTAAGATTTTGTACAAATTCTTTCAATGGTGTTTATTTTGCTGTTGCTCTTTGTGATACAGCAAAATCTTCCTTCTTAGAAAATGGAAGATTTTGTGCAGAGCTCTGGAAAAAGTGGTATTGTGGTGTTTTGTGTGGGTGCACTGGTAGAAACATGACCTAAGAAAAGGCCAAGGTGACTGCTTCAGTCCTTGCTCAGATCCCATCAAAGGTTATAAAGATTGTCTTAAAGGTTAGCAAACACTGAATGAGTTTCCTTGACTGATAAGTGTCTGATTACAGATATTTATAATGGGACAGGTAAAGTAGCATGATAGCAGTAATTTATCTGAAGTAGTAACAGTACACACAACAGATTCGAAAGAAAGCACAGATATATTTTTGACTAAAGTTAACTTTGGTGGGAATAATGTCACAATAAAGTATATTTAACATGTATGGTGCTACATTTTACTTTTATCAAGGTACTGGTACCAGTAATATACCGAAATCATTGAATTTTCCCACATTGTTCATTCCTTTTCTTCACAGGATTGTTGAGAATACTTCACACATTAAAAGTGTTTCAGAAAAGCATTAAATTTTACTTAATAACTGAACAAGTACAATAACATTAAGAAGGTATCAAAAAAGATTGAAGTTCCTCCTGCAGTTTATCCTTTCCATAAGTATGATCTTGGAAAACAGAGGAGAATATGAATCACCAGGCTCCTGATCTGCTTCTTTCTGTTCCAGTCATTCTGACCAAGGCACAGGAGCAGTGAAGTGGGCCAGGATGGGAATGTCCAGATAAATATTCCACCAAATGAGTGAGCAGGCTGATATGTGCCCTGAGATCAGGCAGCGCCATCCCATCTCATCTGATAAATGATGCAGGCTCATTTTCTATGGTCATGCAGCCTCAGACAGTCTGACCTCTGTCCTTAAAAGCAGACGCCTCATCCAATTTGCAATGGTTTTCTCCAAAATGAATGATTACTCTAATTTTCTACAGGGTCTTATTGTGGCTCACTCTACAAAACTTTTCATAAAATATTGTATATGATTAAATTGGCATTAAATAAAAGGTATTACATAAAAGAAATTTAAAACAGACTTTAATGCATTAATGAAACCAAAAGTTGATTCTTAATGTCTGTGGCAGGAAGATTTTCTTAAAATATTAATCTGCCTTTGATATCATTTACAAAAGTTGGCCAAAGAACCAAAGGTTTTGTTTTATCAAAAGAATTTTTATGTGGGTGTGTTTGAGTCTGTTAAAATTTTATTTGCTTGGCAAAATGAATCTTACCAGGGCCAGAGTTCATTTTACTATTGCTGTGTTGTAACATTTTGTAAGTGGTTACTATTTAACTTTAGTGTGAGTATGGTGATCTGTATATATCTTAAGAATAAATTTTATCAGACCCTCAACTCTGTGTAAATGTTTAAGTGTAGGGTTAAAAATC
Source organism: Cuniculus paca (assembly GCA_004365215.1). NCBI lineage: Eukaryota > Metazoa > Chordata > Mammalia > Rodentia > Cuniculidae > Cuniculus > Cuniculus paca. The sequence continues at coordinate 8,719 of RJWT010030331.1, read as the reverse complement.
ATTAAGCTTAATACATACAAGTTAATCAATAATTGCTCTCTTTTGTATAGTAGTCATGGTGACCGAAACTTAAACATATGAAAAAGCAAACCTTTTGGCATGTGATGTGTGAGGAACCACTTGGACTGGGTCACAGCTCAGGGCATGTAAGGACACTTCCAGACAGCTGAGGACATGATACCACTGACAGCAGAGAAACACATCTAGGCATAATTATGTAATCATGACTTAGCAGTGGACAGCTTACCCATGAACCAATGAGGTCAGCATGTGAGATTATAAATAGGTGATAACAACCTGTATAAAAAATATACAAAAAATGATGCAGGTGGCTCTTGTGCTCTTGTGGATTCCTCTGCTCCATGCTGCCTGCTGTTGTTGCAGATATCTTTCACGTGCACATTCTTTAACCTTGGGACCACACCCTTGAAAATCTTCCTTAAGCCCCCTGAATGGGCCAATATCCTGTCTTTGTATCCAATCTCACTAAGATAGAAAATCCTCCCATTCTGCTTCTTAAAACCTGGTAATCATCTACCAGTATTGACTAAACCAAATATTTTCTTATTGTATAAATTAGATGTGCTTTTATATTGGTTAATAATTCTAGTTATGGATAATTGGACTGTTTTCTATACTTTTAAGAGTTTTAAAGCCATGTTTTGGTTCTCATCATTCCTGTTGCCCTATGCAGACTGTTAAAGAATCTAGAGTTTTGCCTCAAAGTAAAAATTAAGTTATCATGTAAAGACTTCTATATAGTGAACAAGCTAATTACTGATACCTCTCCATGTGATCAATGCATCTGTATTCTGTAAGACTATAAAATATCTAAAGTGTAAACTTCTCCATATTAGTGTCTTCTAAATGATAAAGTTTGTATTACAAATTCCTTAAAGTTTAATTTTCGTGTTCTTAGTTATGAATTGAGCATACCAGTAATAGTGTGCATCAGTAATGTGAAATTGGACATTAGTCACCTAAAAAGCACATCTGAAAACAATTGCATTCTACATTTTAAAAAAAACCAGCAGATAACAGCAAGTATTAGTGTGTCAAAATTGGTACTGGAGGTGGCAAAGAAACATAAGATGTGCTACAGGAGGATAAATTAAAACCTAGGTAGTTCAAAATCTGGTACGTAAGGAGTGTATGAGGAGAAACCAGAATTTCTTCATCTTGGCAGAGAATCAGAATGAGGAAGGAACTGGCCCTTCAGTGATAACCTCACTGATGAAATAGGCTGACACTCTAACTCCCTACTGGGCCAGGAGAGTGTGACATAGGCAATCCAGGGACTAAGAAATGCAGAAAGCAGGAGAATAGGGTGGAACAAAATGTCACACACCTGTAGCTGGTGAACTATATCATTCAGGCACCTACAAGCAGAGTGATTGTTGGGAAAGGGAAGGTTTACCTGACCCAGAGAAAATAAGTTGCCCACTCTCACATGCACCAGGTGTGCTCTTTGTGAGTCATATAGCATACCATCCAAAATTGCAGGTGAGCTGCTATGAGGAGTCCTGAACCCCTCATAGCTGGGCACTGCAGAATGCAGGTTAAACCAGGTTTGTAACAAGTACATGGAGCAGAAAATGGAGCTGGGAAAGATCTATGAGCACAGAGATGCTGCTATCCAGCTCAGAGGGTGATTTGGAGAAGTCAGAACAGAGCAGACAACCTTCTACTGTTCTCTCAAACACTAGAAGGGCCTAAGAGAGACAAAGTTCTGACCACCACACTCACTTTGGCAAAAAAGCTCTCTGGTGATTCTAGTTTCCATGGGCAGGATAAAAGAGACATCTGTGGACAAAGGGTTGGTTAAAGGTGCCTGGGCCAGAAGACTTTTGACCATATATTCACCAAGGCAAACTTATAAAGTGACGACATTGAGATGTCCAAAACATTAATCCCTCAAATTGACTAAGGCAATTGGACTCAGGGGGGACTGGAGTTGCTCATGGCTGAAACATGGCTTGTAACCAGAAAATGTGTTTGGAGGGAATAGGCCTTCCTGCTCTGTACAGGAACGTGACTGGTCCACATGGTGAAACCATGGGCTTCTCAGACTGGAACTGCAGTGTAGAGGGAGCTGCTGGGATGACTTGGATTAATGCTATAAACACTGTGGAAAGCTTTTTATTTTTATTTACATTTTGGTTGTTGAAGTTATTGTGTCCTTACTTCTTTGTTTAATTAGTTGCATTTGGGTTTTTTTTTTCTTGTTTTCCATTTTTCTTTTCTTCTGGTTCTCACTTTGTGATTAATGTAGTTTTGTTATTGAACTTTATTCTTTAAGGTTTTCTTCTATGACCTGTCCCTTCTTTTAGTTTTTTCATTTCCATTTTTAAAATCTATTTTGTACTTACTCTTTTTTCTTCTCTCTTCCTTTTCGTCTGATTACTAATCTTCTCAACCTATCTAAGAGTGTAATTAAAACAAGCACCTATACATGTGCATTACAAAACAAGTATTAAGCAGTGATGTAATTTAATTCATTTAAAGCATGTCAATGTAATTGAAAATAAAACTAGACATAGGGGATTAAAATAGATCTACCGACAAATACATTAACTGGTTTTAACAATCTCTTATCCTTCCCTAAGTCTCTGATACATTTCCACCAATCTGCTTACCTCCTTTTGCCTACACAAATACTGTCTTGAATCTCATCAACACAAGCAATTTACCCCAGGTATAAAAAAAGCAACAAAGTTCAATCTCTTCTCTGTTTTTTACCTGTTGATTTTTTTCTTATCTACCTCAGATCCCAATGACAGTAATCCCTCAAATCTCTTTCCTTTCCCCTTATCTCCACATGGCCACATCAATAATAGATAGCAAATATCAGTATAATATAGCTTGTAAGTGTTCCTCACAAAAAACTAAAGATATCAAAATAAGTTTTAATGTTTATAATTAATACATGGTTGGACTTGTTGATGCTGTTATAACCAGTATAAATTTCTTATAACACAGTGACATGGCTCAACACAATTAAACTGATTATATGAAAGTGTTAAGCAATACCTCTTGACAAATAAAGCCAGGAACACATCACTTCAAAGCAGAAGATAACTGAAGAGACCATAGCAAGAACAAATTATATTTATTTTCTATTAGCTAAAAACCCAATGCATGTACATAAAATAAGAACAAAACAAAAAGTACAAGGCAATAAAATGCATCCAAAGACCCCAAACTCTCCAAAGAAGATACAAAGAATACTGATGGAGAGAAAATGAAATGCCAGATAGCTGAGCTGTACAAAATATCCTTAGTCAAGACGTAAAGCAATTGGTGAAATCAAAATGACATAACCCAAGAAAAAGTGCAATTATCATGTGGATATGGAAGAAGCAAATCAAAATTTGGAAAAGCTAACCAGATTATTTGACAACTGGAATGAAAAATTGACAAAGGTGATTGACTCCATGAATAGGTGCCAAACAACTGCCCTGAAGATAAAGAATTCTATTGAGTTGATAAATAGCAGAAAAGAACTATCTGAATATAGAGTTCCAATCATCAAGGACAAATTAAATCACATGATAATACACTCAGAAAAAGTTAAAAACATTAAGTATGCAAATAAATTCATTCATAGTCTATTGGATGGCATTAAGATGACTAAAATAAGGCTAATTGGAGTTAGAAGTTAGAGGACAGTGCACATAGAATAAATAATCAGTTTATGGAAATCATAACAGAACTGATTCCAAGTATGGAGAAAGAAAAAAATATACAGGCAAGTGACACTTGAAGAATGATAAATAATTACTGTGAAAAACAAATCCCACTGATATATAGTCATCAAAACACTAGATGTTTAATAACAAAAGATAAGTGTAAAAATTGCCAGAGAAAAGAAAAACTTATAAAATTAGAGTCATCAATATTAGAGTAGAATTTTCAGTGGACAGTTGAAAGACCAAGAAAACCAGAAATTTTTAAAACCATACAATATAACATCTTTTAATCCAGATTAATATATCCTGCAATACTAGATTTCAAAATCGATGGAGAAACAAGGATGTTCAATGACAAACAACATCTGGTACATGCATCAACTGCACTCAATGAATGTAATTGTTGTGTACAAAAAAACTATTAATGATTTTTTAAAAAATTTATTGTGTGTTGTTTTGTCACTTGATAAACTTTCCCAATGTTTTACCAGTACCTAGTATAAGTTTTGTCCTCCACTGTTCTGATTTTTTGTTTAAATATTGCAGTTGGATAAAAGAAAAGTATACTAACAAATACTCTTGTAATATTTTCTAAGCAAACAAAATTGAATGTTTTACTTTGGCACTATTACACTAACTCAGTTTACTTTGTTTTTTAATCTTGTTTTCGTGTTTACTTGTCACATCTTCCAATCACTGTCTTTCAATTTCTGCATATATGCATCTTATATTGTATAAATATAAATATGTGAGTAACCATCACCTAATTGACAGACAGTATTTTGGCCTTCTACTATGACAAAGAATCCTAATATCTAAAAAACAAACTATGGTAGAAGTCTTTCACTTTCTCGGTTAGGTTAATTCCTAAGCATTTGATTACTCTTGATACCATTGTGAAAAATGTGGTTTCCCTAATTTCTCTGTTAAGGAGTCTATTAATAGTGTACAGGAAAGTTGTAAATTTTTGAGTATTTGCTTTGTATTTCTTATGCTACTGAATTTGGTATTAATTCTAAAAACAATTTTGTGGAGTTTTGGGAGTCTTCTATGTAGAGGATCAAGGTATCTAGAAATAATGACCATTTAACTTTTTTCTTTCTTATTCACATCTTGTTTCTTTCTTTCTCTTGTCTAATTATTCTAACTAGTATTTTGAGAACTATATTGAACAGCAGTGATATAGGACATCCTAGTTCATTATTTTAGAAGGAAGGCTTTCATTTTCTTTGTTTTTAATGACGTTGACCCTTGGTTTGTCATAGATGACTTCTCTCAAACTGAGATAATGACCTTTTATTTATGTCTTCTTCAGGGTATTCATCATCAATAGATGTTGGATATTGTCAAATAATTTTTCTGCATCTATTGAGATGATCATGTGATTCTTGCTTTTGCTTCTGTTTATGTGGTGTATTTACATTTATTGATGTGAGGGAGATGAACCATCCCTGTATCTCTGGGATCAATCCAACTTGGTCACAATGTATATTTTTTGGAGGCTTCTTTATCCTATTTATCAATATCTACTGAGAAATTTTGCATCTATGTTCATTAAGAAATTGTCATGTAGTTTCCTTTTTTGGTTGCATAGATTTATTGTCTTGGGATCAAGGAATGCTTACTTCCAGGAATATCTTAGGGAGTGCTACTTCCCTTTTGGTTTCATTAAACATTTTTAGGAGTATTGACATTAGATCATTCCTAAAATTCATGTAAAATTCAGCAATGAATTCATCAGTACCTAGACTTTACTTAGCTGGTAGTGTTTCTACTACATCTTCTATTTCATTTACTGACATTGGATTATTCAGAATTTTTATATCTTCTTGGTTGAACTTTGGTAGCTGATATATATGTAGACACTTTTATTTCTTCTAATTTTTTATTAGAGTAAAGGTTCTCAAAGTAACTAGTGGTAATGTTCTGGAGTTTGGCAGAATCTGTCATGATTTTACCTTTTTCATTTTTAACTGTATTGAATTTGAAAGTTTTTCTTCCTTATTTTTTAATTTGGCTAAAAGTTTGTTCTGTTTAATCTTACAAGGAATGAACCCTTTGATTCATTGGGTGGTTTTTTTTTAGTATTTTAGACTCAATTTCACTAATTTCTGCTCTATCTTTTTAATTTCCTTTCTGATGTTAGATTTTGGGTTGGATTTTTCTTGGTTTTCTTCAACCTTCAAGTTCATCATTAGGTTATTTATTTGAGCTCACTTTTCTTTTCTTTTTATTTTATTTTATAGAGAATAAACGTGAACAAAATAGAACAGAATGAAGCCAATCAGAATGGAAAAATGAGAGTGATACAAGACTTCAAAACAAGATAATAGGAAATCAACAATGGCTACCATAATGCCTCTTGTTTTCATCAAAACGGTTGTCCATACCATCAGACATAATAAAATAACAAGACAAAATAGAATAAAACTGACCAAAACAAAACACTGAAAGCATTACAGAACTATAAGCCAGATATTAGGAAATCAACAATGTTACCATTATATATCTTTTTATCTTCAAAATAACTGCCCATACCATCAAACATAATAAACTCTTAAAAAAAAGAGACAGAATGAAACCAAATCTAACAAAACAATGAAAATGATACAAGAATTCAAAACAAGATAATAGGAAATTAACAGTGGTTGCCACCTTCCCTTTTTAGACATTTCCTCCCCTATTACTTTCACAATATCCTTTGTACATTTTGACTCCCACTAACTCCTTCAGTTTTTTATGCTAGGGAGATAACATGATGTTCACCCATATGAGTTCAAACAATTTCACCCATGATCACGATCTCAAGTTGCATCCATTTACCTATAACGGCTTCTTTATACCTGAATAGTTTTCCATTGCATAAAAATACCATATCTTTCTTATCCATTCTGTAATTGATGGGCAAGCTATTTCTGCTTTTTCAAGTTTCCTGTCACATGGAACATTGTTTTCTTTCCCTTGACTTTCAGTCTATGAATTTCTTTTTGAGTTAAAAGGTTTCTTGTAAACAGCATATTGCTGGCTCATGTTTGTTGATCCATTCTCCCTGTGGTTCTTTTTATTGGTGAATTGAGTTCATCTACATTAATGGTTACAACTGGCATGCAATGGCTCATCTCCAACATACTATCCTCCTGCTGTTGGCCCCTCAGTTTTCCTCACCATTCAACTGCTGGCCCTGTTTGTGATCCCCCTCTCCTTTTGTTCCTGGAACCATGGTCATCCTTATCTCTCTCTAGAATATCCTCCAGTGCTCTTTGTAGGGTTGGTTTGGTAGTCATGAAATCCATCAGTTCTTCTTTCTAGTAGAAGCATTCTATTTTTCATCAATTTTGAAAGATAGTTTTGAAAAGTACATCAATCTGGGTTGGAAGATGTTTTCTTTCAGGTTTTGAAACCCTTCACTCCAAACTCTTCTTGATTTGATATTTTGTGATGAGAAATCTGCTGTGATTCTGATGAGTTTTCTAATGGTAGGTGATATGTTTCTTTTCTCTAACAGCCTTTAGTATTCTGTACTTCTGCTGAATTTCTGGGATCTTTATTATATGTCTGGGTGTAGATTTATTTTGGTTATGGCTAGTTGGAGTTCTAAATGCCTCACTTGTCTGTCTGCCTGGTCCTTTACCCATATTTGGGAAATTTTATGCTATTACTTTTGTAAATAGTCTTTATGGATCATTTGTGTTAACCTCTACTTTTTTACTGGCACTATCAATCTTAAATTATTTTTCTTTGTATTGTCTTGCAGTCATTGAATTTTTATGTCATGGCTTCTTGTTAATTTTAAGAGATCTTTGCTTTCATGATCACTAGCTGCAATTCCCTTATCTTCAAAGTCTGAAAGTCTATCTACAATCACTTTCAAGCAGTTTTGTCAGCTTTTGATGGAGTTTTTAATTTCCTGAATCTCTTTGAATCTGTTTTAATCCTTGCAATTCCTTCTATATTGTTCACTCAAGGTTTCCAACATTTTCCTATGGTCTTCTTTTTTTTATAATCTATGTCTTCTTTAGATATGTTTGCAATTCTTTCATTATGTTTGTGATTTCTTCTTTTACCTGAGATATTATTTCTGATTTGATTAGTTTTACAACCTCATAAAGTTTTTTCTTTACTTCAGTTGGATATGTGAAATAAATAGACATTTCTCAGATAAAGAAGTACAAATGGTGAATAAATATATGAAAAAAATTCTCAGGATCTTTGTCATTCATGAGATGATATTAAAACAGCACTAAGATTTTATCTCATTCCACACAAAATGACTATCATCAACTAATTAACCAATATCAAATGCTGATGAGGCTGTGGGAGAAAAAATGTAAGCTTCTTTATTGTTGGAGTAGTATAACCTTGTAAAACCATTACAGAAAACACTATGGAGCTTCCTCAAAATTCTAAAAAGAGAAATTCAATTTGATCCAACTAATCCCCTTCCAGGTACCTTCCCCAAAGAGTTACAGATCTCAGTGATGTATACATAACCATATTTATAGCAGCACAGTTCATACTACCTAAATTCTGGAACTAGCCTATATGTCCATTAACAGATGAATGGAGAAAGAACATGTGGTATTAATACACAAAATAGTACCATTCTGCTATGAAGGAAGATAAACTGGAGTCATTTCTTAGGAAATCGGATCCACCATAAATCCATAATACTAAGTGAAATAAGTCAGTCACACAATTTTTTCTTCCAATATTCTAAATTCTCAAATTACACAGACATTCATGTCAAGATAACAACACTGTTAATTTGGGTGTCATGTCTGTATCATCAAACATAAATGATTTGCAGTTTACCAGAACTTACCAAGAAACCACTTATTACACAGTCCCAAGAATGCATAAATTATTCCCAACCACATAAATCTCACCCTGTGAGCATGTGTATCTTTCTATCTGCTCAGTACATATGCTATACCCTGCAGTGATGCACACAGAAATATTTTTCTGTGGTGAGAACACACCTTCTCCATTGGTGAGGTGCATTTAAATTGAGGGCTTCCCACAGAAATCTG
>RJWT010030330.1:0-14677 GCA_004365215.1 Cuniculus paca | reverse complement strand
CTCATCATTTCAAATGATGCCAACTCTTCTGTTAATCAAAATATTTTCCTCAGGCTAATAAGGAGCTTCTGGAATTGGATTGCTACTTACTTTTCATTCCATATGTATGTAGATGTATGAATGTAAATGTTGATATAAGACAATGTCTTTATTAGCTTTACCTCACTGTTTTACCCATGGTGAGCTGGGTCATCTTAATTGTCAACCTGGCAGAATAAAGAGACTTCTGGAGAGGTGACCGCATGGGTGGATGAGGCCTTTTCTCTCAAAGGGGCTCAGAGTATGTGTGCACCTGCAACCTGCAATGAGTCAGGAATGGAAATAACTATGTTCTTACTGTTCTCTGGCTACCTGTTTAAAAAGCAATTAAACAAAATTGGTAAAAAAAACATTTTTTAAATGCAAGAAAAATTATCAGAAATAACCTAGAGGCTTCCCCCATGAAGACAGCTGGAGAGTGGTGACACACACAGGCAGAGCACATTGGTGTGTGTCCCCTTAGCCTCACGAGGCCACCCAGGCGCGCTCTCCGTGCCAGGCAGCTTTGGCCGCACTCTTATGCTCACAGATGGTCCAGAGCTACATGAGAAAGCTCAAGGGTGCGTAAGCAGCATGTGACATTTGTTGAGTGATGAAGTAGGTTTTAGAATGTAAGCTGAGAAATTGAGGTTAATAGAGAATTTGCATAGGCTAAAGGATGTGTTCCCCTGGGTTTCTTGGAATTACACGGGGAAGATCTGCAGATCCGCCATGTGAACACCTCCCACTTCATAGGACCAATGGCAGTGTCCAGATGAGGGTACAGCAGCCTTCCCCAGGTCTCCTTCCTAGTAAGCCCCCTACTGCCCACGTGAGGGTGGGGTGATCACTGTCACCCATTTCCTCCATGCATGGTAGGGAAAGTACCTATGTCACACACACACCGCTCACCAATGCACATGCCTTCACACTTACTGTTGAAATAGAAGTGCATGCAAAAAGTCAAAACAATTAGAAAAGGCAGACCATAGATCAAGATCATTTCTCCAAGTCTCAGGACATGGGGAAGATCAGGGAGATTCCTCGAGATTGGAAGTGTCCTAAAACAGGACTGCAATGGCTGTAACAACAGAATGTGGGAGGCCATGAGGAGGGGAGGATGTGACAACTGGAAGAGTCCTGCCCTAAAGGGGACTTCTGTTCCACCCGGTGGCCTTCCGTTTCACCTGCTGTGCTGTGATGAACCTGTCTGCTCACTCTTTGTAACAGCTCCTGTAGGTCCTCTCCTCCATCCCTACACACTGCATAGCCTGCCCTCTTTACGCTTCCCCAAGTTCTCCTCAAACCCAAACCGTGATGGCAGAAGAACGCCTACGGCTTACACCGTTGCATCCTCCAGTGTTGGTGCTTTGTCTGAGGGCAGGAAGCTGTAAATGCATCCCTGACTGTGGCATTTCTGATAGCATCGAGCAGAGAAGAGGATCTGTTTTCCCAGATGGTCCAGCATTCCAGATACCCTTCTGTCTGCCTGGAAGCAGCTGCTCTTCCCTCCTCTCAGACCCTTGCATGTCCTTACCTGTACTGCAAGTCTCCCTTCCTGAAATAAGTGCTGGAGCCAGCTACGTGTCTGTCCTTTCCTGCCATCTGAAGATCGGCATGGTCTGAAAGGAATCTGTGTCCTCCAACTCCCAACACCAGGATGTCTAAAAGCAAATGCAGCAGCCCCAAGAAATTCACCATGGTCTTTTCTCCTCATTCATAAAAAGTAGACATGAAGTCACTGCAGAACCAGCCCACATAAACTAAGACCATGCCCTTTGGTGATACCCCTGGCATTCATCGAATCTCATCTCAAATAATTATCTGAAACTTCGAGCACATGGAAGGAATTAAAACTCAGTTGTGACTCAGAGTTGGAGAATAAAGCATGCACGTGTGTCTGTGGCACAGGGAAAGCAGGGGCTTAAGGAGCATTTCCCCTTCAAGCTCCAGGTCTCTGCGGGTTCTTGGGAAGATGAGGGGAAGAGAGCGTTTCCACCTGAAAGCCTCCAGGAAAGAATTTATGAGTCTAAACCACTACTAGAAGGACTAAAAATTTGGGAATGCTTACTAGTTATTGTCAATGTAGTAGACTAGCCCAATAGACCAGCCACAATTAGTGAGTTAATCATCTAATCTTTATAACACTGCATTGTAATGTGCTGTTTCTTTGTCGTTACCATAGCAGATAATAGCAAAAGATTTTATTCCCACAGGATTTTTAACTAAGTTTCAGAACAATAAACAAAGAGGGTTATAGATGTAACCCCAAGAAAACATAGATAATAAATAAATATGGACACTAACCCTAAGGAAAAAAATACCTAGGTTTATAGCTTGAGCAGCTGGGCATAGAGTGGTTTGAGTTAGTGAAATGTAAAAGTAGAGAAGAAAGGGAGAAGACAGAGTAGGGGCAGCGTGAAAAGGGTACAGGAAAAGCTAATTTCGGACATGTTCGCTTTGGACTGCTGCAGAAGTTCAAGACGAGGCCAAGTACAATTAGTGACACACATTTGAAACTCAAGAAATTTGAGCAAGACAGGAATATAGGCATTACAGGTACAAAAACAGTATCATATGGAAGAGGAACTGGAGTTGCCTTTAGTGTGTGCACGCACAAGCATTCCCTGGTTTAGGGCAGGTTGGTTTCAGGACCCTCTGTGAACCCCCAGATCAGAGGCATGGTGGCCACCTGCCCCAGCTAGTGAGGACAGTCCTGACAGACATCTGCAGCAAAGTCCTGGCAAGCACACCTGTCTCCTCTGCTCTGAACTATAACCTGCTGGTCGGGTTGGCACAGATCTGCAACCCAGTGTCTTTCTTCCCCATCCCCAGATGAGCTTCTCAAGGCCTTTGCCTATAGCTCCAGCTGTCCACAGGCCCTGTCCCTTGGGACAGTTGTCATCCTGCGTCCTCATCCTGCCTTAGGTCAGGAACCGGGGACTCCCATAATGACCCTGAGTTCAAGGGCAGATTTCTGGGAAGCATCCGGGGAACCATGAGGTATCCTGAGCCCCAGTGGCACACAGAGTGACCCTCAGCTGGGGCTGCCCTTGACCGCCTTTCACAGGGCTGTGCTAACACTTGCGCTCTTGTGGGAGTTTGTGGTCTTTCTGTGGTGTGCCATACGTATTTTTTAAGGTCTTTCCATAAAGCTCATTTAAATTTAAGTAGCCATCAGGTTAAGCAGTGACATTCAGATCTTCCCATTGGCTGTGGTGTTCATACTGTCCTAAGAGAAGGTCGTGCTTTTCCTGAAAATTAGTTACCAATAGTAACTCATTTGTGCTTAGGTGCTCTGCTGGGTGCCATCACACAGATCTGTCATCAGAGCTCACCCAGCTTTGCCACTGCATGAAGTGAGGCTTTAGGCTCATTCAGCTCAGTGGTGGTCGGCTTTGGTCTTGGAAAATCTAAAAGGTTTGATTTCTAAAATCTAGGTTTTATTGCTCTGTTTCCCCAGAGTCTCTAGATAGCATACATGTAGTAGTGTAAAACAAGAACCATGTGGTCAGGCAGACCTTGGTCCATTTTCCATTCCTGCATATTTCTTGTTTGTGGTGTTGGATTTGTTATCTATCCCCATGAAAGCATCTTTTTGTCATTTGCAAACTGGAGATAAAAGAAGTAGCTCCATTACACGGTATGTGTATTGAATAATATTCTAGGTGCATTTCATGGTACAATATCACGTGAGACACACTTCTACCAAATCATACTTTCTTGAATTCCTTTGATATAATGTTTAAGATGAAAACATAACATATCATTTTATAAAAAGTTCATAAGGGAGAAAATAAAAGCCTCTAGCGTGTTTTTAAAATTATTTTAAATGAACAGTTTGGGGATCATCTGGTTTTGCCTTTGACATTCATGGCTGGAGGGAGGAGAAGACTTGGGGATTACCGACACAAAGACAAGTATTTTCCTGGCCAGACGTGAGGACACAATGACCTTTGAGTCCCAAAGCAAGAGGCCATCTGAACTGTAGCCATAGTAACCCTGGGAAGAAGGAGAAGCAATCATACTTTAAAGATTAGTCTTTCCAACCCTCCTGACCTGAAAGCCAAAGGGACAAGCACATAATTTAAAAAAAAATTTTTTTGGCCCTGTGTTTCTGTTCTGTCAAAGATCAGACATTAGCAGCATTTTATTTGATTCCATTATTTTTTTCCAGAGCAGTATGTTGCAGCTAGCCAGGTACAGATGCATAATGTATAAATCAGTCTTGTTGACTATTATATTAAATTCTGGGGAATTGCTGATCATCTTCAGAAAGCCAAGAATGTTTCTCATATGAGGTTTTCTAAACTCCAGCCAGACTTGCAACGGATCGTGTGTCTGGTGGCTGTGTGCAGGGGACAGAGGTCAAATAACTCCAATGACCCAGCAGACAACTGTGTTTTCTAGCTGTGCTGTGGCCCTGGGGGCAGTAAGTCTTGGCAGAGTGACCAGAAAGGGACTGCACTTGACTGGCTGAAAGATAAGTTCTCTTTCTTTGGCTTCCTAATGACTGGCCAGTTCATGCAAAAAAGGATCACAAAAAATTTCAAAACTCTTTCTTATCTAGAGCAAAATAATGGTGACATCCCTTTGCTAGAGCTGTGGCATACATTTGTGGAACATGTCTCAAGATGGATAATGACCGTTGATCACATTGACCACTACAGTAGATTTATGAGTGAAGGTTGAGGAAGAGCCACAGGGCAGAGACTCCAAATGCCGGAGACAATGGAACACCATTTCCCCCTTGCCTTGGAATGTCTCCATCTCTCTCACCAACTGAGGCAGGTGGCAGTGAAGAGAGTCCTGGAGTTTGTTGGAAACTGAGCTAAGCTGCTCTTAGATCCAGGATAAAGTTAGTGACTGAACACCTTGCATTCATGGAAACTGTTCTTTTCTATATGGTGAAGTCAGCATCTGGTTTAAACCAAAGTCGGTTGGTTCTTACTGAACCACCATAATTCCTTGTGAGCTAGAGACCTAAGGAATATACGTGGGCTGTTGTGACAATGTGACTCATAGTGCAGAAAGACCCATCACTAGCACAGCAGTTATCTACATCCTGGTGGAAGCTTTACATATTGGCCTTACACGTGATACAGTTCAGTCTGGTAAGTTTGTACGCTTGCTGCTCTGGGTGGTTTCAGTTATTCACCAGAAATTTCAGAAAGATGGGGGAAAACAAAGGAGTGTGGTAGGATGAATGATCACCTGGATCACAGACCTTAGACCACACTCCGTGTGGGTGTCTCATGACATCCTTTCCGTGGAGTATGGTCAAGGACCACCAAACTGTCACCAAATGCATGACTGTCCCAACTATAGTTGCTGTACTAGACACAAGCTTCAGAGACTAGCGCTATGCAAAAGACAAAAGTGTTCCTAGCAATGGTGAAAAGGTGTTCGGGAAAGAAATTGTGAGTTACACAGGGGGCCCAGTGACCTTGTGGTACTGCAGTGCCCACACCTCTGTTGCCAGCTGCTTGGGTCTCTCCATGGCATGACTGGGTAGAGTAGCACTGAGTGTCTTTGATGGTTTCAGACATTGGGAGATGTTGGATGGGGTGAAGACATTTCGTCCATGGGATGGATGTGGATCTTGGGAACTAGGGATGGACTCTGGTAGACAGCATAATGCTCCAAATATGCCCATACCATAATCCCCTAAGTCTATAAATATGTTAGTTTACATGGTAAAAGGAGCTGTGTGGATTTGACTAAAGGTTGGAGAAAGGATTGGATACTGTATTTGAGTAGGTCCAATGGAATCAGAGGACCCCTATTACCCAAAGGCAGGAAGACCAATGTAGGTGAGGAGAAGGGGTCATGGAAGCATAAGTCAGAGACAAGGGCAGGAGTTGAAGATGCAGGTGCTACACCACTGGCTTCGAGTATGAAGGAAGGCGCCACAAGCCAAGGAATGGAGGTAGCCTTGAGAAACTGGAAAAGTCAAAGAAATGGGCTTCTCCTAGAGCCTCCAGAAAGAAGTCAACTATACTGTCACCTTGATTTGGGAATTTCTTATCTGTAAAACTATCATATAAATTTATGTTGTTTAAAGCCACTGTTTGCTATAACTTACTCTGGTAGCAATACAAAATTAATACAGAATGTTCATAAAGTTGCAGAAGTTTTCATTGTAGTTCCTGCACTCCTCAAAGAGAACCGGAATTGATGTTGGCATCCAGATGAGCCACTGTGGCAAGTGTAGGGAAGACAGTTCCACCCACTGAAAAGAAGAACCTGAGAACAGGCCATCCATCAGGCTGTGGGAGCAGCCGTCGGTTTCCTGGCATCTGCAGCAGTGGTCAACCCTGGCTGGTTCCCGGGGGAGCTGCCCCGGGCCAGGCCATCAACACGAGCTCCAGCAGAGGAGTAACTGCCTGACTGCTTCCCTTCTACAGAGCATGAAAACAGTCAGGGTTATTGTCCGTTCAGAGAAGAGCGGTGATGCCACTGCCCTCCTTCCTCCTACTTTTGGCAACCTGACGATGTTATTTTTAGCTTGACTAAGGCAGCGTCTACACTCTTGTCTGAGGCTTGTTACTGTACCTCTGTTGGCAGGTTTTCTTGGGTCTAACTCCCACAGATCCCGGAGCCTGCCCACAGCCGTGGCTGTTAGTGGCACTAGGCCTTTATCTGGAAACACCTGTATCCGACTCGGCTTGATTGAGATTGTCGCTTTCGTGCCATTTACTAACGCACAGGTAGTAACCCAGTGGCCATTTACACTGGAAGGACTTGATCCTGACTGTTTAAATAGCACTTGAGAATAATCATGCCGTGCATCCAAAGCCTGTTTTTACTCATCTGGGGCACTGTTGGTCCAGAAGTAACTATAAATATGCTGCTGCAGTTCTACTGATATTAGTGATTCCTGGACATTTTCTTCTTTCTCACTTGATTATAAAAATGGTTCATAGATGCTTAACTGCATCTTTACAGAAATACACTTGTTCGCTGCTCTGCTGCAGGGGTGGGATCTGACAGAATGGCCCATCGCCGCTGGAGGCAGAGAAAGGCCCTGAAAATGCCCCGCATGGTATAGGTTGGTTGGCTTGGGTCAGCTTGATTAGCCATAAGTGATCATTTTCAGTGATTTGCTAGAGACTGAGAGCAGAATATGTGGGAGTAATCCATCCTGCTAACTCTTCTCAGATGATCAAGGAGAAAACTTATGACTCCTTTCCAAATATTTTAAAGCATTAATTTGTCTTTTGCCAGGAAATATTAGGTTGGTCTAGATTCAACTAAAAGACCTTTACTTAAAAAAAGAGAGAGAGAGGGAGAGAGAGATTTTATGTTGAATCATGACATAGCTCTCTGCATTGCCTTTCCTTATGAAAATGATAATTTGACACTGACAGATACAAACTCAGTCTCTGGAGTGAATGGAGTGGGAAGGATTCGGGATGTTTGTGATGAGCAGTTGTGTAGTCGCACACACAGCTGGGGTGCACTTTCCCCATCCCCTGTGATGCAGACTGGGAGAACCTCTGCAAGCTGGTGTGGAGGGGAGAAAGCGATCAGTTACAGACCCCGCCACGCTTCTCGGCTTCACAGTGCCGGCCTCCATGCCAGCCAACCGTGAATGTAACTGTTGTGCGCGCCTGAAAATGACTGTGCTTGCTGTCCTAAACCTGCTCTGCTGAGGGTAAATGAGCTCCATTTCACCTCTGCTTGTTAGGATGAAGCTCCAGAAAGGCCACATTTTCAATCTAGAATGGCCTGCAGTGTGGGCTGATCAGAGTAGTGGGGCGCTTTGGACTGTCAGTTTGCTAAATGATGATGGCATTTTGGGATAATTTTTGAATTGCTAATTCATCGGTCATTTGTTGAATGATAATTGACGTGTGCGTGCATCTGTAGATCGTGTGTGTGTGCCTGTGTGTACACTTGTGAGCGTGTATGTGCACGTGGGGGTGTGTTGTGGCTTAGATCTAAAATGTCCCCTAGAGGCCTGCTGCACTCAGAGGCAGAACTTTTGGAAGGTGACCGTTTCCTGGGTGCTGCAGCTGACCCACCCTCAGCAGGTGTGACCAGAAGGGCATCTCCCTGCCGGCTTCTGCTTCTTGTGCTGCTTCACAGCAACCAGGACGTGAGCAGCCATTCTTCTGCTCAGACCCTTCCACCGCATTGTCCTGCCTTGGAGCCAGCCAGGCACCGAAAAGGCGAATCAAAATGAACCTCTCCTCTCTTAAGTTGTAGGTGTTGGTCTCTACCGCGTCCGGGGATGGGAAAGTGAGGAGGACAAGGCGTGTGCCTGTGTGGGTGGGTGTGCATGTGGACCTGAGGGTGCATCCATGGATGTGTGCATGTGGAGGCAGTGTCATGGGAGTTTTTAGAAGGCTTAATCAATTGTAAAGTAAACTTTGCATCTAATTTTAATAAGACCCGGAGTGAGCATGTGATTCATTTGTTCTGCAGGCCGCCCAGTGTAACAAGAAGCTGGCACCTTCTCTCCAGCTCGTCGGTTGCACACACTGCTTCCACACAGGGGCCCCAGATTATGCATCCGTAGTTCTCCAATACTGTTTTAAAGCTCTTGTCTGTATTCTAAGTACTTCAACTAACACCTGAGTTTTCCACTGGTTAGTATTTTACGTAATGACCAGCTCACTAGAGAAATGCAGTGTAATTGTTTAGGTTCATCAGATGGTCCATCAAATTAACCCAATAAAGGAAAGAAAAGTATTTCACATTTACTTAGGTCCTTATGGTATAAATTTTGTATTAGTGTTAGTATGTCTTGGTTGCTTTTCTCTCATTATTGAGACAAAATACCTGACACCCAACACAAAGAAAGGAAAGGTTTATTTCTTACAGTTACAGAGGTTTTAGTCCATGCTCAGCTGGTTCCAAGGCAGGGTGGCATGGCTGAGGGGCAGCCGTTCATGGTGGCTGCAAGCGGCAAGAGCAAACAGCACAAAAGAGGGAAAAACATGTCTCCTTCCCAACCTTACATTGTATGCCAGCTCCACCCCTGGGCAGGTGCAGGACTCACACCGCCAATCCCAGTGCTAGACAACAAACCAATCACAGATGCTAGATTCAGCTGCTTCCATGACTACATGAGGCTTGGGGGAACATCTAGACACAAACCATAACATGGTATTATCTAAAAAGTAGATGGTTTATGTAAGATGAAATGTTTCTAGTAAAGCTCTTTAAAATACAGCGACTGTAGCTTAGAGTTACATATTTTTGCAAATTTTAAACTTCATTCCATTCTTCTGTCTTTCAGTGAAGCTGATCAGAGCATACACAAAGTTTATCATTTGGAAAATTATAATGTTATGTAGTAAAGACTTACAAAAGAAGGATCGTTAAGTTTTAAGTCAATATTTAGCTTAAAAGCATTTTTTTCACACATTTTTCAGAGCAGTTTTGTGTTCACAGCAGAACTGAATAGAAAGTACAGAGAATTCTCATTTAGTCTCTGCCCTGGCACACACAGCCTTCCCCAGGTGGCACAGTTAGGACGGTTGATGGACCTGCCCTGTCCACAGTTGCTCCAGGATTCACCCCTGATGCTGCACCTTCTGTGAGTGTAGACAGATGTGCAGTGACATGTGCCTGCCATCACAATGCCATGCAGAATAGTGTCACCACCCTGCACATCCTCTCTACTCATCCCTCCCACCCCCCCAACCTGTGCCAGCTACAGATCTTTTCTCTGTCACCATAGTTTTGCCTTTCCCAGAATGGCATAATGTTGGAACCATACAGAGCATAGTCTTTTCAGATTGGCACCTTTTGTTTGGTAGTATTAATTTAAGTTTCCTGCATGTCTTTAATTATTCAGTAGCTAATTTATTCTCAGCACTTTGTAATATTCCATAGTCTGAATGGACCACAGTTTATTTATCCATTTGCCAACTGATTGTACCTTTGGTGTTGCATTTTTAAAAGTTTTTGTCATATTTAAGATCAGCCAAATTGTCTCCTGTGTTGTTTTCTAGGAGTTCTGTAGTTTTTCATTTTGTGTTTGGCACCATGGTCCTTGTTGCCTTACTTTTATGAAGGGTATAAGCTCTGTATAGATTATCTTTTGGTGGGGGGGGGCAGGGTTTGGACTTCTTTAAAAAGGCTGTCTTGCCAGGGATTTAGCTCAGCGGCATAAGTGCCTGCCTGGCAAGTGTGAGTTTGTGAGTTTGATCCCAGTACCAAAAAAAAAGACTGTCTTCTCACCATTGTATTATACTTGCTCCTTTGTCGAAGGTCAGGTAAACACTTCTATGTAGGCCTGTTTTGGGGCCCTGCATTCAGTTGCATGGGTGCAATGGTCTAGCCTTTTGCTAATAACACACTGTCCTCATTGCTGCAGTTGTGTAGTAGGTCTGAAGTAGTATAGTCCTTTTTGTTCTTATTTCATTAGCTTTTCTGTGTTCATTGCCTTTCTATATATGCTTCATAATAATTTTCAATGCCCATAAAATAACTTGCTGAGGTTTTATTTAGGAATGTATTGACTATAGAACAGGTTGGGAAGAAAACTCATCTTGACAATACTAAGACTTCCTATCCATGAACATGGGCTATCTCTCCATCGTGGTAATACTGATCTTCCTGTCAATGAAAGGAGGCTATTTCTCTATTTTTAAAGTGTTCCCTTGATTTCTTTCATCAGAGTTTTGTCGTTTTCCTCAGATAGATCTTATAAATATTTTGTTGGATTTGTACTAAAGTATTTAATTTGGGGAGACACTAATGTGAAAGATACTATGTTTTTAATTTCCAAGTCTAGTGTTCTATCATTGGCACATAGGAAAATGATTTCCTACCTAAGGGAGAATTAAGATGTTTCAAAGCCCCTGCAGTGTGTACTGCAGCCAAATCCTCTCTTTACAGCGAGGCATCTATGGCCCAGCTGCTAAGACCACCCACCATTGCATTCCTCCTGGAATGAGCTGTAGACACGAGAACTACCTTGCCCATGATTCTTCTTTCCAGGGGCATCCCCTGAGAGCCTCTTCAGAGGAGCTTTTTCTGTGTAACTAACCATTTCCGACTTTCTGTGCTCAGGGAAAACAGCCTAAGAGCATCGGTACATGGAGTGAACCTAGCAAGCGTGTTTTCGGCTGGGATTCAGAGGCAAAACACATGCGGGAAGGCTGGTGCTGAGGACACCATTGCTGAGGGGAAAGTTTGCATATCACCCGGAATACTGTAGTGCAGTGAACCTATGGCATGCGTGCCACAGAGGGCACACACAGCCCTGGCATCATACGAGCCAAGCTGTCCCAGCAGTCGAGCACTGGATATTCAGGTTTAATCGCAATGTTCACACTTTGTGATAAATAAGTGGGTTTGAGGTTGCAGTTTAGGCACTCAGTCTCTAAAAGGTTCGCCATCACCGCTCTAGCGGCACAACTGCTAATTCTTCCCCTGGTGTTGAAATGGACAGCAGGTCAGGGAGGAGGGCCACAGTGGCCATGGCCTGTGCTTGAGAGGTGTGGTTAGCTGACCACAAGGAGTATGGAACTTCGTGGATGTAGGGAGTGCCGCTGACTCATTGAGGAGAGATAACGATAGAACAGAGTGATTTTACACCTAACAGTGACATGAAATTCTGAGGGTATTTAATAAACCTTGCTGCTG
Organism: Cuniculus paca; assembly: GCA_004365215.1. Taxonomy (NCBI): domain Eukaryota; kingdom Metazoa; phylum Chordata; class Mammalia; order Rodentia; family Cuniculidae; genus Cuniculus; species Cuniculus paca. Next base: position 3,055 of record RJWT010030330.1, on the reverse strand, counting down.
ACAGGCAGGCAGCATGAGTAACTAAGTCTAGGGCTTTAGCATAAGAAAGACTGAATTTCAGTGACTTTGGACTCTCGGTCTGGTAGGTCTTCTACACCACTAGCAGAGCACAATAATGAAGTTGGAATGAAAATATTCTGTGGATGCAATGAAGAATTTTGAATTCCTTGATTCTCTTGGACTTCCTGGGCCTGCCTAAGTGGCCCACTCCCCCTCATTGGAAAACACGGTTTTTTTTTGTTGTAGGATCACGCAGAGGCCTTAGAGGAGTGAGCCTCCTCTTCACACAGTGTGGGCCTCTGCTCAGGAGCAGCCCCACCTTCTCTCTTAGCCACCACACCAGTAACAAGGGCCAATTCCCAGAAGACCCACTGGGGGTGCAGTGGGCCTGCTGAGGAAAGAGGAGGAAATGCCAAAGGGGCTAAGGAATCTGGCTAATATGCTGCTTTAAGGTCCTGTGGGGGGGGGGGGTCAGTGACCAGCACTGAGGAGGCTGCAGCAAGGGGAGGAAGGGCAGGGAAAGCAGCTCAGCAGACCTCCTGTGGGTTGCTGGATGTGACTTGGCCTTGACAGGCAGAGACTCAGCACACCACGGCCTCACTCACACAGTGGAGATGCACAAGGATTGAGTCCAGCTCACCATGGCTACAGTGGATCCACACACTCACCCAGTGCTCACTGCCCGGCCTCATATATGTCACTGTGATGGATCTGAACTGGGATCAAATACACTGGTTTGACCTTACCTTTCCTGTCTGCTGCACTTCAGCCAGAACCACTGAAGACTGCTAGAGCACTGAGATGTGTTTAATTATCTCAGTGCTAAAACATAGAACGTATTTCCACACTTAGTGCAGGTGGCTTATGGGAACTTTCTTGCCCTTTTCATGCTGGAAATGGAAGATGTATTATATCAGTTCCCTAGCCCATTTTCCCTTGTAGGGAACAGTTGAAGCTGGAAATCGATCACAAGAGTGGGGGCGAGGCAAGCCCGTTTAGAGAACGAAGAGTGCCCAAGGCAGGCCATGTGAACAAGCTGGTCCAGTCCAGGGAACACCAAGCCCCAAGACAATCCAAGCAATGGGTTGCTAGGCAAAGGGGTGTCACGTGACACCATTCTGCCAAATGTGTGCATGAACTTACCACACTAATTGAGCAGTTCCTTTCCTCCCACCCAGAGTGTGGACGACCAATTGGAGAGTCTATCTCCATTTTGGCTAAACCCGACCCTATTTCCATGTGTCCGACATGTACAGAGCTGGCTAGGACTTTTCCTTGTCCCTTCAATTGACTTTAAGCAATGCAAATGGGTCTGTCTGAGGTGCTCATGTGTAGTCATTGAAGCAAGGCTACGGGGCAGTGTTTCTCCACACCCCCACCATGGTGCCTACAAAACACGTGTGAGCTGGGCAGGAAGGAAAGCTGTGCTCCACACTGTCTCAGATGGGATCAAGCCTCGAGATAAGAGGCTATGACTTCCCAGAGCATAACAGATTGCACACCTGAACTAAAGCACTGACCCCAAAACCTTAGCTACTACCTCTAATTGTGTTTTGCGGATTACTCCTTTGCATATCCTCTCTGCGTGTTGCAGAGGTGGTTTCAGGCCTCCTACCTAGCCCAGCTCACGGCACTCACGTTCTTCCTGCCACTCTCACGGTCACTCATCCTCGAGCCACTCCCCTCTTCAAGAATGAATAAAACCTGGGCTCCACCTGGGTCGAGGCCTTTGTTCCAGTAAACCATCATTCTAGCTGGATTTAGGACCCCCTTGGCTCCCCACAACTGTAGATAGGCCTTAGTGTCTTTATTCTCACCATGGGTCTCACTGGAAGTGTTAGATTGGAATTAACTCACTAGGATTCCAATAACTTTTCCATGGGATTACAAATACAAACTCCCTGGACCTCGCTGTGGTCTTGCTATACGGAGAGAGGCCTCCTCCTGACCTCAGCTTTCTGTCTCTCATCTTTATTTCTCCATCCTCTCCCGTGCTTCCCCCTGGGAGCTTTGAGAGCTGCTCTGTACGTGGCATTCCCTCAGAGGAGAACAGACTGAACGCGTGAGAGATTGCTGTTACTGCTCAGCTTAGTGGCCAGTGAACCAAATTTATTGGAAGGACTTTCGGAACATTTTGAAATGAATTTCCACAAAATAGAAATTTTTAAATGTTCCCTTGTTTTAAAATATGGCCCAGAATTGCTAAAGGAGGCATTCTTTACCTCTTTGTAATAAATCAAACACTCATTTGGTTCATTTAGAGCCAAAAGCTAATATATAAAAGCAAATAGCTGAATTTTAATGTACATTTTTAGAGTTCTTCAAAATATTTCAGTGTGAAGCATATTGATGCCAAACAGCATTGAGAGGGGGCCTAGATTACCAGAGATTGTGTCAAGCATCACAAATAAACTATTTAGAATAAAAGATCTTTATATAATAAAAATTGTTAATTTTTAGAAATTAAAAACATTTAAATTTTACTTACAAAGTGAATCTTAATTTAACAATACTACTGCTTCATAAAAATATTATATGTGGTAGTCACATATTATTTCTTAATATTAAATTTTGCTTATATTAAATGTTTAGATATTTGGGAGAAGTCAGGATTTAAAAGTATTGTCCTCCTACCGGTAACTATAAGACAAATTAGGGCTGGGGATCTAGCTCAGTGACCTAAGAGCCTGCCTGACAAGCAGGTCATGAGTTCAATCCCCAGTGCCACAAAAAAAAAAAAAAACTATAAGACAAATTGCCATTTTCCTTAACATATTTCACTAGCTTTAGAAATACTGATTTTATTGCTAATAAACTCTTTACTAATCAGGTCACTCATTTCAACAAAACTCCTTTTTCAAAGAGATATTCTAAGTATATGTGTAAATTTTTTCTTAATTGTTCTTTACATAACACCAACAAAATTGTATAAATACTAAACAGTATTTCCTGGGCCAAGAATGTACCTCAGTGAGCTCACCACAGGTGAGGCCCTGGGTTTAATCCCCAGCATCAAAAAGTAACACATTAAAATAATTGCCCCAATTAGGAAATT
>RJWT010030329.1:0-14677 GCA_004365215.1 Cuniculus paca | reverse complement strand
CCAATGTGCAGAGATGAGTGAGGACAATCAAAACTGCTCCGGGCCTGGTAGACGAGACAAATAAATAAATAGACAGTGGCACCAGGTGTGATGAGTGCTGTGATACAGATGAAAAATAGCCTCAAGCTTGGCTGTTGTTTTGTGCGGCTTTTCAGCTGCTGCTTCTATGACCTAACTCACTGGGATCCCACTGACCCTCCCAGCAGGGCCTCCCGCCCATCCTGGAAAAAGCTGGAGCAGGGCCAGGGCTGAAAGCCTGGCAGCTCAGGAGGAGCGAAGAGATGCTGGTACCTCCCAGTTCCCAGTTTCCCCTTCTTTATAAGATTTTGTTCTTTAAACATACTATATTGATATATTTTCAAGGATAAAGACCACACTTTTCTGTCTCCCGTACAGCTGGCAGTGGTTCATGAAAATGTAACGTAAAGGATTGGACGAGACTGTTAGAAGGTCTCCTTAAAGGGAAAGGGGTCCTCCCTTCCCTTCCCCCAATTCCGTGCTATCCAGAGAGCAGGCAGAATGGCTGCAGGTCACTCAGTCACTTAAAACTATGAAGTAATTTAAGAATAGAAACCTTACCTAAGAACACAGCAAAAAGATGGGGATTGAGCTTCTTATGATGTCCTGGAATCTCCATTCCAGCTCTGGACTTTGTCTCTGAGTTTGTTTTACCTTAGAGAAGAATAAGCCCTATTTTGTCCTGGGCTTTGTGAATTATTATTAGGTGTAGATAACCCTAACCCTAACTGAACGGGAGAAAGAACAGTTGAGAGGCCATTATGGTAATCAATCAAAAGATGGTAGTCCTTGGAATGGGATGGTTACAGAGGAGACAACTTGGAGCATTTAGGTGTTTTCTTATTGTGGTGAAATATACATAACATAAAATTTGACATTTTAACTATGTGTGTACAGTTCAATAATGTTAAGAATGTTCACACCAGGCATGGTGATGTACACCTATCAATCAATCCCAGCTACTCAGAAGACTGAGGCAAGAGGATCACAAGTTCAAAGCCAGCCTGGGCAACTTGGCAAGACCTTGCCTCAGAATAAGAAAACAGAAAGGGCTTAAGGATGCAGCTCAGCCTGGGTTCAATCCCCAGTACTGGGAGAAAAAAATTCACAATTCTTGTGCAACCATGTCCATCTCTGGGACTTTCTTTTTATTCTTTCCAAACTAAAACTCTGCACTTATTAAATAATAACTCATGGTTCCCTTTTCTCCCCAGCCCTTGGCAACTATCATTCTACCTCTGTTGTTATGAACTTGACCACTCTAGGAGCCCTCTATAAGTAGAATCATAGGATATTTGTCCTTTTTGTGAGTGGTTTATTTCACTTAGGATAATACCTTGAAGACTCATCTATATCACAATGTAAGAATGTCCTTCCTTTTGGAGGCTGATGAATATTCTTTTTGAATTACTACTATTGTAGTGCTGTGGTGTTGGGATGGGGGTCAAAACTGGCTCCAGAGTTTCTGCCCCTAGCACTGGGATACACACACACACACACACACACACACACACACACACACACACACAGTGGTGCTATCTGCTGTAATGAGGTGTGGTGGGGTAAGAGTAGGCTGGAAACATAAGTCTGGGATATTTGTTAGACACTCAAGGGGTGCTTTCAGTTAGATAGTTGGATATACATATTTATTTTCTTCTTTGCTCGATACTGGAGTTCGAACCCAGGACTTTCACACTGAGCTACATCCTCAGCCCTTCCTTTATTTTTTATTTTGAGACAATCTCATTAAGTTGCTCGGGCTGGATTTAAATGTGAGATCTTCCTGCCTCAGCTTCCTAGAGTGCTGAGGTGGTTTTTTTTTTTTTTTTTTTGGTGGCACCAGGGATCGAACTCACAACCTTGCGCTTGCCAGGCAGGCACTTAGGCCGTTGAGCTAAATCCCCAGCCCAATGCTGAGATTATATGTATGCGCTATTGTATCTGTCTCTGTCGTGCTCTCTCTGTCTCTCGCTTATCTGTCTCTCTGATTATCTCTCTGTCTCTTTCTCTTTCTCACTATGTAGCCAGACTAGCCTCAACATCACAATCCTTCTACCTTAGCCTCTTTTAAGTGCTGGAATTACAGATGTGCACCACCATGCCCAATTTATTTCTTTTTTTTGCATGTTTGTTTTACAGTGCTAGAGATGGAACCCAGGTCCTCATGCATGCTAGCCAAGAACTCTACCACCGAACTATATTCCCAGCCTGTGGAGACACAAATTCAGAGTTGAAAGCTCAGGTCCAAATCTTGGGGATTATCAGTTAGTAGATAGTATTTAAAGCTAAAAAACTGAATGAGATCATCGAGTGAGTATAACTAGAGCACAGCTCCAACATTCAGAGAGCAGAAGATGACTAGGAAACAGCCAAGGAGTCTGCAACAGGAACAGCTAAAGAACCAGAAAGAAAATGAAGCAAGTATTGTATTCTGGACACCAACAAAGATAGTGCTTCAAGGTGACAGACAAGGCCCATTTCCTCAGATACTGCCAGTAGGAGGTGGGGGCTCCTTCCTGCCTCTTTCCGGGACTTGTCAGTTAGCACCAGTTAGAATACCATGTGGATGAAACTGGCCAGGGTTGACTTTGACAGATGAGAACGGTAGTCCCCGTCTGAATGGGGTAGTTTATAAAGCATTGGTGTGAAGTATTCTTTGATTTTTGAAGAAGGGTCTTCCTATATTGTCTGGGCTGGTCTTGAAGTGTGGGGGGTTCTAGTGATCCTGCCACCTCAGCTGCCTGAGGAGCTAGGACTATAGGCATGTGCCACTGTACTCAGCTTCAAAGTATTCTTGATGGAAGTGACATATTTTGACAGAAAAAAAATGCACTCACAGGAGTACAGTGGCAAATGCCTGTAATCCCAGCTGTTCGAGAGTCTGAGGCAGACTGGGTGTGGTAGTGCACATCTGAAGTTCCAGCAATCCTGAGGCTGAGGCAGGTGGATCACAATTTCAAGGCCACCGTGGGCAACACAGTGAGACCCTTTGTCAAAAACAGACAGTTCGACTAGGGATCTACCTCAGTAGTAGAGCTCTTACCTACGCATCGCGGCCCTGGGCTCCACACCAGTAGTTGGGAAAAGAAAGGATATATTGCAGTATAGCTTAACTGTAAGGCTTCGTGTTCAGCAAATATTACATGGTAATTTTTTTTCTTCTGTGGTGCTGGGAATGGAACCCAGACTCTTGAGCATTCGAGCAAGCACTGTCGCACTGAGCCATGTCTTCAACTTGGTATTAAATTTTTGATGTAATTTATCATGGAAAGTGAGCTATGAAACAATATACAGTATCATCTAGTCTGTGTTAAAGCATGTATAGGTACACACATGGGCTGTATAGGAAACAGAATTGGTGAGTATATACATTTATTTAGTTGGTGTTTTTCTCCTTTAATCTATTTCTAGTGAATATGTACTTCTGTTTCGTTTCGTTTCGTTTTGCTTCTCTTCTTTTCTTTTCTTTTCTTTTCTTTTCTTTTCTTTTCTTTTCTTTTCTTTTCTTTTTTCTTTTTGTAGGTACTGAGAATCAAACTCAGGACCTTGTGCTTGCCAGGCAGGCAGACATTGTGCCACTGAGCTCTATCCCCAGACCTTGCACTTCTAATACAAAAACTTCTATGCACCACAGTGCTTAGCCCATGAAGTTCGAGATTCAAAACTGTCTGTGCTGTTATTTTCATCAGCAGCAAAGCAGCATGTTCCAGGGCAAAATATAATTTTGTCTGAGTTGTTAGCATATGGTATGGGCTGTCCCACCTTTGGGGGTGTGCTGGCTTTATTTCCTTCCTTCCTTCTGTATACATAGTTTGGCAGCTCCGCTTGTGCCTAACAGTGACTGCAAAGAGGTTTCTTTGATTCTTTCGTTAGTAGTTTGTTTGCTTGTGGTCCTAGGGATTGAACTCAGGGCATCGTACATGCTAGGCAAGTACTGTACCACTGAGCTACACTCACAGGCCTCTTTCATTAGACTTTTATGTATTAGTTTCAGTGAACTTGCGTTTTACATTTTCATACTGTAGCATAATCTGCATAAGCATTTTCTGTAATATTTAAGTATGGTCTGCTGCATTCTGTTTCTCTGGAGACACATTTAAGTCTTGGTATCACTTTCTAGTCTGTTGGTTAAATCATTGTGCAAGGACTCTGGAATTCTCATAAGGACAAAAGAGGCCTCATTAAGAACAAGGCTGAGGACATTTGGAACCAAATGTAATGTGTAAGGTAGAAGTATTGAAGGGAAAGAATGATTAAAAAAAATGATTGAATGGCCTTGGAATTTCTAGTAAAGACAGCCAGTTGAGATCTACTTTGTGTCACTACATTTTTTTACTTTTTAACTGAACAGAGATAAATGTATATATGCCAAGTTTACCTCTTTATTTGGTATGGTCAAGAGAACAATGAACCTCTGAGTAAAGTTAGGCATAATAATGAACTTTAGTGCGAAATTATTTGTATTAATATGCAAAATCATAAAATGTTTTGGGAAATGGGGTAGACCTGGGCATCCATAATTTCAGTCATATACAGGCTGAATCAGGCCCTAAGCCTAGAAGAGGAATAAGTAAAACTAAATTTTGAAATATTCTATGCAGGTAGATTTGACATGTAGGTTGATCTTCAACAACTATGCTCATATAGAAAGAGTGATCTTTTGGTGCTTAGAATAGGGTGACCTTTAAGCGCCTGCCTGGCAAGTGCGAGGTCGTAAGTTTGATCCTTGGTACCAAAAAAAAAAAGGGTGACCTTAAAATCTGTTTTACAACCTGAATAAAACATAAAGAAAACGATTCTGGTTATATCCATGTGCACAGCATTGGTGGTGGCTGATGTGGTACCTTTGCGATGACCTGGGAAGGTCAGTATGTGCGCTTCTGCACCACGAGAGCTTCCTGAAAAATAGGGTTCTAGTTCAGTAGAACCCTGATGGTTGCCTATAACTCAGAGCTTCTCTTTAGCATCCATCCTCTATTGTATCTACTACTGGATTTTGTCCTAGGAAGGCCAGGCAGCCTAGTGGTTAGGAGTCACACAGACTCCTAACACATCGCGTATTGGAGTCACACAGACCTGGTATCCTCGGATCCTCACTTACTACCTGCTTGATATTAAGCAGATTTATCTCCCTTTTCCCTCTCCCCCTCCCTCACTCTCTGCTTTTCTTCCTTCTTTCTCTCTCTCCGCCCTTTCTTCCGTCCTTCCTCTTTGCCTCCCTCCTTCCTCTCTTTCTTGGTGGTTCTGCGGATCAAACCCACAGATGCTCTGCCACTGAACTTTACATCCCCAGTCCATTCTGTTTTTAGTTTTTTATTCTGGGACAGAGTCTCACTGAATTGCCTGAGCTGTCTTTGGACTTCCGATCTTCCAGCCTCAGCCTCTCAGGCAGCTGAGATTACGAGTGTATGCCACTACACCTGGCTTTCTTTATCTCTTTAAAGAAATGCTGTCATAGTGTTGTCATCTATAAAGTAGATGAAATGCTCACACCTCACAGGGTCACTTTACCATGTAAAAAGTATTCGGTATGGTTTAAATACTCAATAAATGGTAGCTATTGATAGTTTCACTGTTACTTTTTTTTGTTTAAGACAGTCTTGCTGTGTAGTTCAGGCTGACCTTGAACTCACTAGGTAGCCCAGGCTGGCCCCAAACCCACAGAGTGCTTGTTTTGGTTACTTTTTCGTCATTGCTGAGACAAACACCTGAAACCCAAAATTAAGGAAGAAAAGGTTTATTTAGCTTACAGTTCTGGAGATTTCAGTCCATAATCAGCTGGCTCCAAAGTAGAGTGGCATGGCACTGGGGCAACACTTCAAGGCAGCAGCCAGAGCAAAAGAGAGGGAAATACAAGCCTCTTCTCTACCCTTATGTTGTACACAGGCCACCCCCACTCCCAGGGTGGGTGCAGCACTCACAAAATGTCCTTGCCCTCCTTTGCACAGGATGAGGATATTTACAAAGTAAGAACCCTGGCTCCCTGCTGAGTCTCTCAGCTAAACTTCTAAACTTCTCAAGTTGACACAATGTATTAACCATAAGAGTGCTAGAATTACAGGCATGTGCCACCATGCCCAGCATGTCACTGTTACTTTAAACTTAAGTGTCTGTCCTTGACCATTCCACGCAATCATTCCTTAATCTACCACATCTGTCCTATAACCCATGGAACCCCATGACCCAGGAAACTTTCTCCATGTGAAGGGAAAAATAGCTGTAGGCCTGGGCTTGTCATCCTCTTCCCAAGTTTGTGTCAGGAAGATCCTCAAGGACCCATTTCTGTGCTCCAAGAAGGGGGAGATCTGTCACAGGAGGAGGGCCGGGCTAAGGGGTAAGAGAGAAGCAGTGGGCAGAAACAAGCTGGAGGCAGAACTCTGTCCTCTCAGGAAGGTGATGTTTATACATCTGTTATTCTGCATAAAATTTTAGAGAGAATAGTCACGGAAAGAACTGTTTCTAAAGCTCAGGATTATTATTGGCTTGATTGGCTTTTAATGAGTTATTTACAACATAATAATTTGTCATAATCATAATCTGGGTTGATGCCTTACACACTGGGAAGGAAGAGGGAGGTGCACCTATTATCATTCCTTATTTATAGAGAAGAAACTTAGATTAAATGACCTAGCTAAGACCAAGCGTGTAGTAAGTGATAGAGACAACACACTAAAAACACCTATTAAAGCTCTCTGGCGTCTCTCCCCCCACTTACTCCAGCACCATTCTGCCCTTCTACCTTTCTACCACTGTGCAGTGAAGAGGTCCTGCCCCTACCACATCCCTCTCATGGTTTTTTTTTTTTTTTTTTTTGGCCTTTGTTTTTTTGAGACAGGGTCTTGCTATGCAGTTCAGGCTGGCCTTGGGCTCACTTTGTAGCCCAGGCTGGTCTCGAACTCACAATGATCCTCCTGCCTCAGCCTCTCGAGTGCTGGGATTACAGGAGAGAGCCACCATGCCCGGCTTCCCTCTCATGTTCTGGGCCCCACCTCAGGCCTTCAGAGCTGTGGCCCAGCATTTTCACTTTTAGTAAAGGAAGTGGAGCTCTTTTCCTTAGGTCATATCATCAGACAGCCTTTTGCTTATCTACCTGCCCTGTGGTCATTCTCCAGCAGCATCTGACCGCATATACCTATTTTTAAGTTGGTAACTTTCATGAGTTTAGGGACTTAACTCATTCTCTGTCTTGTGGTATCTTCAGCCTTTATATGCTTAGTACATATTAGACAGTCACATAGTAATATATTTATTGTAAGAATGAATGACTCACTCTTATTGGTCAGAAGCTGTGAGAATGTGCATAGCATCTTCTCCTCTCCCTTTGCCATCACTTGGTAAGATTGAAGGAAGAGGGGGAGGAAGAAAACATGTCTCTCCCTGTGGAGTCAGCTCTACTCCTCCTCCCTAGTCTGCACAGTCTGGAGCTTCAGGACCTCCTCAGCCTGTGCTGCTTAAGATTCAGGTTCTGTCTTGTGCCTGGTCTCAGTGCTACCAGCCCTGAGCTATATCCAGCTGTTGAGATCAAAGATAGACTGTTAAGAACTAGGTTGTACAGAGCCATTGTGCAGGATGCACAGCAGGTGAGCAGTGGTCAAGTGAGTGAAGGACTCATCTCTATGTACCTATAATCCTAGCTACTCAGGAGGCTGAGGTAGGATGCTCGCAAGTTCCAGGCCAGCCTAGGCAACTTTGTGAGACCCCATTTCAAAATAAGATTGATGCAAGCGCGAGGTCATGAGTTCAATACCTGGTACCAAATATATAAATAAGATTGGTGTGGCTCAGCACTCCCTCAGTCGTAGGCAGGAGGGGGCAGGGCAAGGGATAAAACAATTCCGAACATTCACCTCTGAGAGCTTGCCGCCAAGGCCTTTTAGGTTTGCCCCTACCAGTTGGATGAATTGCTAACATAACAAAGTAACTTCTTTATGAGTAATCTATGTAAGCCAATGAAAATAAATAAAATACCTTCCATGCACAAAAAAATCCAACTATGATGGAACATGATAAAAGAGTTACAGAAGATTTTTGTTGATATTGTCAAATTTGGTGTGGGCAAAACCACTGTAAGTGATTAGGAAAAAAATGTCAGTAATCTGGAAGATTTCTGCTCAAAATTGCTTTGCAAATTATAAGTACAATATTGCTTTAAAGAAGGAGAAATAAGAAATCCAGAGAAAACATTGTAGCTGTGGTAAAGCCAAGAAAGAGAACAGGGAGCAGCAGTGTCAGAGAACAGCTGATGCCAAAAAGTTGCTCAAGCAATACACTTTCATCGAGCATGGTGGCACATGCCTGTAATTTCAGCACTCAGGAGGCTGAGGCAGGAGGATCACTTTGAGTTCAAGGCCAACCTGGGCTACAAAGTGAGTTCAAGGCCAGTCTGAACTGCATAGTGAAGCCCTGTCTCAAAAAAAAAAACTTTCAGATCTTAAAATGTTTATAGTACATAATATTTTTGTGTGTATTTTTTTATTTGTTTCATTTTGTTTTTGTATTTTGAGACATGGGTCTGGCTATATGATCCAGCCTGGTCCCAGATTTACTATGTAGTACAGACTGTCCTTGAACTTGCGGCTGTCCTCCTGCCTCAGCCTCCTGAGTGCTGGGATTATAGGTATGCACCACCATAACCAGCTTTGAGTGTATTATTATAAATATAGTATTTTGTTTTGTTTTTTGTTTTTGAAGAAATGAGTTCCCAGCCTCAAGGATTACATGTCTGTAATCCCAGCTATGCTAGAGGCTGAAGGAGAGTTACAAGTTCAAAGTCAACCTGGCCAATTTAGCAAGATTCTGTCTTAAATTAAAAGGTCTAGGGATGTAGCTTAGTGATAAAGTGCCCCTGAGTTCAATCCCCAGTACCAGAGAAGAAAAAAAAAAGTAGGTTTCCACGTACTGATGAATAGGTTTCCCTCATATGTTTTGTTGACTCCTAGAGGACTGATCTGTCGGGTTTGTTTCATAAAGCTGTAAATATAACATACAACTATGTAATAACTGTTTTAACACTGAGTAACCAGTATCTTTGGAATCCAGTTCTAGTGGAAGGTTTTCTTATAAACCAAACTAACCATTTCAGATTTTTTTTTTTTTTTGAGACAGGGTCTCGCTGTGCAGTTAAGTGGGCCTTGTAGCATACTTTGTAGCCCAGGCACGACTTGCATTCACGGTGATCCTCTTGCTTCATCCTCCCAAGTCCTGGTATTACAGGCATGCACCACCTTGCCTAGCTTCAGTTTGTTTGTTTGTTTGTTTTTTGTGGCACCAGGGATCGAACTCACAACCTCACACTTGCTAGGCAGGTGCTTAGGCCGCTGAGCTAAATCCCCGACCCTGTTCGTTTTTAACAAAAAAAAAGGTAAAATTTCAAAACAAGATAATTAGAGAGTAGCAATGGTTAATACATTGCATATTTTTGTCTTTAAATTAGTTACTCAGGGGGCTGGGGATTTAGCTCGGCAGCTTAAGCTCCTGCCTGGCAAGCGCGAAGTTGTGAGTTCAATCCCCGGTACCAAAAAAAAAAAAAAAAAAATTAGTTACTCAGAGTACAAGATATCGACATTTAATTGTCCAAACAATATTAGCACAAACCTTTCTTTTCAATGAACTATGAAAAATTAGTAGTATAACTATCTTTATACACACACACACACACACACACATATGTATATATAGAATTTTTTTTTCTTTTTTTTTTTGTGACACCAGGGATCAAACTCATGACCTCACCCTTGCCAGGCAGGTGCTTATGTCACTGAGCTAAATCCCTGGCCCTTGTCTTTGTGAGCTAAATCCTTGGCTATGCCGTTCAGGCTGGCCTTGAGCTCACTTTGTAGCCCAGGCTGGTCTCGAACTCCCAACGATCCTCCTGTCTCAGCCTCCCAAGTGCTGGGATTACAGGCATGTGCCACCATGCCCGGCTAGTATATATATAATTTCTTTCAGCTTTTCACACTAGGGAGATAATACAGGTTTACACATGCAAGTCTGATTTATTTCACTTATGAGTATAGTCTCTAGTTGCATCCATTTACTTATAAAAGCCTCGAGTTTATCATTCTGTATAGTAGTACTATAGTAGTACTGAGTAGTCCATTGTATGACAATATCCCATCTTTTTTATCAGTTCCTCAATTGATCAGCATTTGGGTTGTTTCCAAGATCTAGCTACTACAAATTGTGCTGCTGTAAATATGGGTGCACATATGTTGCTGTGGTTTGATGTTTTTAATTTTTCTGGGAAGATACCCAGCAGGGGAATAGCCTAGTCAAATGGGACCTCCAATCCTAGTTTTTTTAAGGAATCTTCACGCTGATTTCCACAGTGACTACACCTGTCTGTGCTGTCTCCAACAATGGAGAAGGGTTCCTCTTCCCCCATAGCCTCTCCATCATTTGTTATTCTTGACTTCTTGATGATAGCCATTCTTTCTGAGATGGAATCTCAATGTTGTTTTAATTTGCATCTCTCAAATTGTCTCAGATTTTTAATCACCTAGCTTTTTCTTCACCTTTTGCACACTGGATGAACATAATTAGGATTATGGATTGTTCTGGTTCTGCGGGAGCTGAGAAACATCCAGTGGTGGAGTTCAGGTGAGGGGGTGGAGAAAGGAGTGAGGATGCTTGGTGTGAGGCTGGAATGCCCACTTGAACCTGAAGGTTTGCTATTTGGTTGAAATATGACTTCTAGTCATCAGCACCCAGGTCCAAATATGAGAACAAAGGCTGATCTTTCTAAGGTATGAGGACTTTCTAACTTTGTAAGATTCTGTAATTCTGAAATTGTTGATAGTTGAGAATTCCTTGTGCTAATCCATCAGCAACCTGCAACCTAAAACCCCTGGCTCTTGTTTTCGCAGGTGTTGGGGCGGTGCTTCTTGACAGTGGTGCAAGTCCATTTCCAGTTTTTGACTCATGCGTTGCAGAAAGTTCAGCCGGTGGCTCACTCTTGCTTCACTGAGGTGGTTGTGCCGGAGAAAAAGAACAGCAGTAGCGGCAGCAGCTTATCTGGCATGGGCCACACGCCCGAACTAGAGGAAGCTGTGCGTTCCTGGCGGGGTGCTGCTGAGGTAAGTGGCTTCGGGAAGTCTGGGCCCTGTGTTCAAGTGGGAGAGGTTCCAGAGGGCTTTCGCCTATTAGTTCTCAAAAAGAGCCATTTTCTTTAGAAACGTAACTTTTAAATTCTTTATCATTAGCCTGTTCATTCATGTACCATGACTGTCTTTGTGAATACCCATTTTATGCCAGGCCTAGGCCAGGCACTGAGCTGACAGCCTCTGCTCACAGCCTATGGGAGAAGGATTACAAAAACAAGGTGAAGGGCTGTGGTGGAGATGCACAGGAGCCCAGAGGAAGGGCTCTGTTTCCGAGTGGGAGTGGTGCAGGAAAGCTTCTGGGAAGAGAGGGGCAGGGAGGTGGCTGGTGCCTACGTCAGGAAAGACAGGGTGGAGCAGGCTGGAGAGTGCCAGTGCTTAGCCAGGCATTTAGGTACGCAAGCAGGAGTGTTTGGCAGATATGGAATGACTGACCCCAAAGCCACAGCCGTGCCCAAGTTAAAACTCAGTGGACATAGGAAATTTTACGTTTTTTGATAGCCAAATCTCTCATTTTAGAAGTGCTTGCATCATTTTTTTTTTCTTTTAGATTTTTTTTTTGTACCAGAAATCAAACTCAGGACCTTGTGCTTGCCAGGCAGGTGTTATGCCACTGAGCTATATTCCCAGCCCTTTCATGGTAAAGGTGGTAAAGGCTTTTCTCAGGCTTTCTTGCTGTTTATCAGAAGACCCCTGAAATGCTTAGTAGAGATTGCATTGGGGTGGGTCCCATTTGCTTCCTCTTGGACTGCTGGGTGATAAGTAGTTCAGACCTTCCTCATCAGGCTTTACTCTTCTGTGTCCTCCTGGCTGCTGAGCCCAGCCTTCTGATTATGCTGTTCACATTCAGAAACCATAATACCTGAGCAGTCTACTCTGCCCCACCAGGTAGCATCCTTCATGCTGAGAACCCACAGTACATGAAGCCTCCTTGTGGTGCGTTGGCCACCTCCTTGACTTTTCTTCCACCCACTCAGTCTGTCCCTACCTTTGCTTCTGTCCAGTGCCCCATTCCATCACCAAAATGCCACCGCTACCTGGCCCTACCTCATAGCCATCTTTTCTTCCTTCTCCTTGATAATAACAGAGGAGGTTCCCTTTCCTCCTATACAGACCTGCCCTGACCCAACTCTGCCGCCATCCCTGAGGTCCTAGCTTTTGTGAACCCTGTGATTTCTCTCCTTCATCCTCTGCCTTTTCTTACCAGCCCTCAAATATGGTTCCAACAGGAAAATCTGCCCTGCTGTGCCCTGTTTCTCTGTTCTTCACAGCCAAGAGCCAGAGGAGTTGTCTTGGTTACTTTTCTCTTGTTGTTGAGACAAAATACCTGACACCCAACATAAAGGGAGGAAAGGTTTATTTCTTCCCATTTTGGAGGTTTTAGTCCATATTCAGCTGGCTCCAAGGCAGGGTGGCGTGGTTGAGGGACAGCCATTCATGGCAGTCTGCAAGCAACAAGAGCGGAAAAGCAAAAGAGAAAACACACCTTTGCTTCCTTATATTGTATGCTGGCTCCACCCCTGGACGGGTGCAGCACTCACACTGCTAATCCCAGCACTAGACAACAAACCAATCACAAATCCTAGATTCAGGCACCACCATGACTGTGAGGCTTGGGGGACCCCCTACACACAAACCATAACAGGAGTTGTCCACCTTTTTCTCACCCTCCATTCGTTGTAAAACAAAATTATTACAAAGTAATTGAAGCATATAGAACATGTCACGCATGTTTCTTTGCTAGATGAATCTTAGCTTTGTGTCACATTTGCCTCGTGCCTTTTGTGTTTAACAGAAAAACTATTATAAATGCAGTCGAATCCCTTTCATACTTCTCTACTCTGTTCTCACCCTTTCCTCTGTAGAAATAAACCTCTTGAACTTACAGTCTGACTCCTGGGCATATTTTCATATTTTTACTGTCTGCCTGTATCCATGATATAATGTATTATTTTTGACAATTTAAAATTTCTTATAAATGACCTTATTCACTTTGCCAAAATCTGGCCTCCACTCCTACACGAGAATATGCCTTCTCTTGTCAAAGTCACTGGTGTCCACCTTCTGTGTTTCCAAATTCAGCCAGCCCTTTAACTCCAGTCAGCAGTTCTAGTACTTACAAGGGGTAAATGCAGTACTCTATTTCTGTGAGATCTAAGAACCAGGCATTTTTGTTTCTTTTTCTTTTTTCTTTTTTTTTCCCCCAGTACTGGAGATTGAACCCAGTGTCTTTGCACTGGTACCTCCCGAAATCACTTATCACCCTTTTTCTTGAATTTTGAGACAAGATCTTGCTAAGTTGCTGTCTTAATTAATTTTCTCTTGTTGCTAAGACCAAATGCTTGATATGCAAAGTTAGAGGGATAAATGTTTATTTAGCTCACAGTTTGTAGAAGTTTCAGTCCATAATCAGCTGGCTCCAAGGTAGGGTGGCTTATGGCAAAGGGGCAATAGTTCATGGCGGTGGAAGACAGCAAAAGCAATGAGAGAGCAAGACAAGCCTCCTTCTGTCCCTTGTATTATGTCCAGTCTAGTGCCAGTCCAATCAGTGGACTGATTCAGCAATCACCCACCCTTAGTCCCAGATTGCACTATCAGTCAGTCACACATTCTAGATTCAGCCACCTCTCAACCCCATCTAAAACTGCATGAGGCTTTGAGGGGACATCTAGACATAAGCCATAACAGAGGCCCAGGGTAAGACCAGGCTAGGCTTGAACTTCAGTTGTTCTGCCCCAGCCTCCGAGAATGCTGAGAAAGCAGGGGACTTGGTGTGTAGCCTGGCTGTCAAGCAGTCCTCTTTCAACCTCTGAGTTGCTGGGGCTACCTGCTCCTACCATATCCCCAGCTCAGGGTCCAGGCTTGCTTGGTTACCCTCTT
Source organism: Cuniculus paca (assembly GCA_004365215.1). Lineage (NCBI taxonomy): Eukaryota > Metazoa > Chordata > Mammalia > Rodentia > Cuniculidae > Cuniculus > Cuniculus paca. The sequence continues at coordinate 680 of RJWT010030329.1, read as the reverse complement.
TCCTCTTGGGCTGTTTGTTCTTCAACGGCTTTCCTAGCCTGTCCTCAGTACAGCTTCTGAATGTGAGTTTCTCAAGGCTCATTTCTAGGATCTCTTCTCCTTAGGGGACTTAGACCACCCTATTATGGGAGATGCCTCAATATACGTAACCAGCCACTTCCTGTGGGCTCTGGGCCCCTGAATTTGGCAGCTGCCCACCTTTGCTCTTCTTAGCTGTCTCAGTTTCAGCTTCTCTCTGTATGTGTTTCTCTCCAGATCTTCTCCCTGCTAGTAAGTGGTGCCACCCTATACTGGGTCATTGATTGACAAACTGAGATTTATCCTTCAGTCTTTGCATCAAGTCTACATCAGGGCTGGGTCTGGTGGTGCACGCCTGTAATCTCAGCACTCGGGAGGCTAAGACAGGAGGATTGTTGCGAGTTTGAGACCAGCCTGGGCTACAAAGTGAGTTCAAGGCCAACCTGAACATCATAGCGAGACCCTGTCTCAAAAAGACAAGGGCTAGAGATTTAGCTCAGTGGCCTAAGCGCCTGCCTGGCAAGCGTGAGGTCATGAGTTCAATCCCCAGTGCTGCAAAAAAAAATAAAAAATAAAAAATTGGATGATGGGATCAGGGATTTAGCTCAGCGGCACAAGCACCTGCCTGGCAAGCATGAAGTCATGAGTTTGATCCCCAGTAC
>RJWT010030328.1:0-16411 GCA_004365215.1 Cuniculus paca | reverse complement strand
TTTTTAGGGGATGGGAGAGTGTACATGGTGCTCTTCCCTATTTCTTTATTATTTTGTCCAGATTTTTAGATAGTAAATGTGTTAAACTTGACAAACCAAATCACCTTCTTCACCCCAATTCACTAAATCATAATGGATGTGAGCAGAATAGAGAACCAACAGAGAGAATCCTATATGGGATTACCCAAGGTCAAGAAAAATTAGTGCGCCCCAAACTTCTGAAAATAACAAATTCCTCAGAAAGTTTTTGTTTTTTTAATTTGAGAATGGAATTCTAGAAGTCTGAAATAAATTGTGGTTAAAGTACTAGCTTCAAAGCTCACTAAGTTTCAATGGTTCAATTGTTGAAGATTAAAGTCTCTGTGTGTCTTCAATTACTTATCTGTACAGTGGAGTTATAATAGTATAATATCTACCACCTAAGGCCCCTGTGAGTTGTGAAAAAGATACTGTAAGTATTGTGGGGAAATGCACCTTCACAAAGAGGTCACTCAATAAATACGACCTTTATTTCTGAAGTGCAAATAACATCATTAGCTTCTAGTAGCTGCTCTAACTTACTGAAATATTATACACACACACATGGACACACACACACACACACACCCCAGTGGATTTATGAATTTGTGTTCTAAAACATGTTCAGTATCACATATTTATTGCTCTGAATTCATGACTCCTTAACGTACAATTCCAACAAATGGTATTTTTTTTGATGACTACCCTAGTATTCACTTACCATAAGCCTGTCAGAATTCCAGTATTAATAAGATTTCAAATTTTAAAGTGCCATACACATCACACACTACTTTCCCTGTCTGCTCTCCATGGATACTTTTAAATATGACTTCTTCAAAATCCTGGAAAAAAGGAACTTTTCTTTATCGAATGTTAGTTTCTTATTTTCTCCCATAATGTGTCTATTCGACGTATTTTTAGGAGTTCCCTACTTCACTCAGTGCAAAGATACACTGCCCTGAAATCTTTAATTACTGATCATGCCATGCTCCTAATCTTCTTTTTTCCTTGGTCTATTCACCCAAGGCTGATTCGTGTCTTCAGTCAAAGTCCATACAGATGAAAATGCTTCTCGATTAATGTACACTTGCCCCTCCCCCCACCCACTGATTTATAAAAAAAAACCTCCTATTCTGCAAAGAATGCCACTTAGAAAGGTTGTTAATCACCACATGCTTGTTCTGAGTTGTATTGTTCTGCCTTGTATCACGCTGCTTGATTGTAAGCTCTGTAGGGCAGAGCCTTTGTTTGCCATGCCCTGACTATTGTTCAGAGTGCTGCACACTGATGGTGCTATAGAAAAAACAAACAATGGCTTTTTTCACATTGTTCCATTTTAATTGTCAAATGGGTTGGTATAAAAGCACAATTCACACAAAAAGTTGAGTACACAGCCTCTAAAATTGCTAAAATGAGTCATGTGAGCATTAGAGGTTATGTCTATCTTTTTAAAGTACAACTTTTAACTTCTGTTTGTCACTATTTTTTTCCAAAAACTACCTAAAAGTAAACCATATGCATCTAATTGATTTCAAGTTTCCTTAGTTCATGAGATTAGGGGAGAATTCTCCAGATAGCGTGTAGAATGTGGTCCCAAATATACTTGGCACTGCCAGGCAGACAGGGATTTTAGCAAAGTCTGTTGGAGGATTTTTCACAAACCAGCTCTGTAAAGGGTACCATTCTCAAGAAAAGGCCACGATTAGCACCATGGACAGCAGCCGGGCCAGCAGAGTCTGAACCTCTTTTTGGGGGGGAGGGGTGCGAGGAATTGATTAAAAACAACAACAGCAACTATTGGAAAATAAGCTTTTATGAAAGGGCAATTTGCCTTTCTAGGAATCTCATACATGGCAAGTGTAGCAGCTTGTTCACCCGCCAAGTATTCTAACTGCTTCTGCCCAGCATCAGTCCCTGCAACACATCTCAGTTGGGATCATTTCTCTGCATCTTTGGATTCAATAGTTCACTGAACAGAATGTTGATTGAAAAGCTGAACTCTAGATGGACTCTAAGAAATGTCACTATAACTGATTACATGCGTGTAAAGACCATAAACATAAAAGCAGATTTCAGGATCCAGGGATCCAACACATAGGTCTAAATAAAAATTTTCCCAATATATAGAGACCACTCTAAACAAATTAATAATTTTTGAAAAGTTTGTATGATAACTGACTTTTGAAGACAAAATGACATAGTATGGAGTTTTCCATAACTTCTGTATTCTGAGAATTTCCCAGGGTCTTTGTCAAAAACAAAGAGTTATTAAAGGAAAAACCCAAAAACAAAGTTAACTCAGATATTTGAGGGGATAACTTTAGCACTTTGAATTTTTAAAAGTTCTTTCAACTGATGCTTATCGATTAGGCAACACATCCTGTAATGGCAAAATGGAATTAGCAAAATCAAGCAATGATTTTTTTAGGGGATGTTTGTCTGTCTATATATTGTCAGATATCTCTTGATGAACTTTGCATTTTTTTAGCACTATAAACATACCATTTCCTAGAAAAAGGACCTTGTAGCCTCTGAGGTGCTTTTCTACTCCAAAATTCACCCTGTGATTCCAAATAAGAAGATGAGCTTGTTCCTAATGCTCTGCGATTCATCTTTACATATCTGAAAGATTAACTAAGCTTGCTAAGAACAAAGCACACTTGATTCACTGTTTTTCTTGATATATATGCAACTCGAGGCTAATTTCTCAACTGCATAGCACTGCACTCACAGTGATGTACAAAGAGAAGGTTTTTTTTTAGAATTTTGAATTCTGGAAATTTTTGTAAGGGAAAAGTAATAAACAAGAATGTTTGGTACAAAGATTAAATTAGGCTTTAGAATGGTCTTTAAGCATCTATTCATGATATGGCCACAAACTCCTGGAGAGTCAAATAAATTATTTTAAAATTCTTTCATAAGATAATAGAGGCTAATTTGAAGAAGTAAATAGTGATTGCAATATTAACCAATTCAAACCACCTTCACAACTATTTCTGGAACTCCTCATGCTGACAGATTTATTTGATGCTAAGTCCTTTTCCCTCATCTTTTAAAAAGCATTTTACATAATCCAGCATTACCTATTTTACATATGTGGCATTTTACTTAGCATTAAAGTAGTTTATTTGGAGAAGATTCTTTACAGACTATTCTTGGGAACAGCCTGCTACCCTCTTCATGTAGCAGTAAAAGATGCAGGGATGCTTGTTTAAATGTGGCTTCTTTTAACAGCTTGTTGAGCCAGTGAGCTGAAGAAGAGTATAAACATTATTAAAATAGTCTATAGTGCCAAATGCAAGGAAGAAAATGCCAAAAATTGTCCAAAAGTAGCACGGAATCGACAAAAAATGCATACTCCAGTATTTACACTCTTGCTTTACTATGACTTACCAAGGTTCACACACCAGCCACATGTTCTAATCTGCACACCTTCTCTCCCCAACAGCGCTACAGGGAAAACAACAGGTGTTTCTAGTCAAAGAATCCAATGGAACACAGTCAGTAAAGACCCAGGTGGGCCTCATAACCTATAGAATTGCTTTAAGAATAACCTATAGAATTGCTTTTTTAGTCTCTTGCTTTTTTTGGTCTTTGGGACACATATACACACACAGTTGTTTTACAAACTGATTCCCTCTCATCGTTTATGAGAGTTTAAAATGTTCTTAGCTGACAACAAAACTCAAAGTAAAAAAAAAAAAGTGCAGTGGACACATTTTATGGCTCCTGTAAAAAAGAAGATAAACATGGGATTTTTTGATTATGTCAAGTACTTTAAATGTAACCACCTTGCCCTTTGCAAAACACTAGCTTCTCAATACTTGTACAGGAACACAGTTCAAATGTAGACCTGAGACAACAGCTAAGTCCTTGGGATTCTCTTTTGAATACTGTGTAGGAGAGTGTGGCAGGAAGCTCAGAAGCTGTTTTTCTAGGCATGAATTTTAATCTAGACCCTCTGGTCTCCTGCAGGGCTGAAGGTTTTGTATGGATGAGGCAGAAATTTACTCGTGCCCTGAAAAAAGATGATGTTATAGGCTGCTTTCCTTGGCAACAGGATATGTAGGTGGTCCCTCCAAGGAGACTAACCCTGCCTGACAGCTGGTGAGTCTCGCGTTACTTGAATTGGTTTTCTCATGTTTAATCCAGTTCCAGGCGTTAATTGAAAGGGGCTGGACGTGATTGAGCTATTTTGGATTTTGCTTTTTTACTATGGAATCTAAAAGATAAAAGAAAATTTCTAATGTTGCAGGTTACAAATTGGATAGCTCATTATAAAATCTCCATCGAGTTATAGGAATCTTGTTCTCTGTAATTTTTTTTAAAACACTACCTCAGGTTAAAAAATAAAGTCTTGGCTGTTGTAATTTGCTACATGCTTATCCATGATATCCAATTGTCAATGGTGGAAATACTGTTATTAGTGAAAGCTTCTTAAATAGTGAAAGGTCCTTAAACACTCCTGAAGATGTACAGAGAAAAAAGATGCTAGTTATAATTTTTAACGTTTTATAATATACTAAGTAAATGAGCTAAATACAGCATAACAGTATATAATTTGTATATATCTATATATGTATAAATACTTGTACACACACATTAATACATACATCCATGAATGTCTTTACATATACACATTTTCAGGCACATATTATATGAACACAATTTTCTTCCTTTTGTGTACCTGGAGGAAATTATTTGGATTCCTTTTGCCTTTCTCTACTTTTCAAATGTGTACATATATTAATTGCCTTATAAATATTTTTAATGACATTTAACAAATTAGAGTTTCAAGATCAGCAATGAATCAGGTAACAGAGATTGGACTTCATAAAGAAGAGAACCAAAGTAATTTGAATATCCCATCACATTCAGGTAAATGGAAAAGGTAGATAAAGGTATTTAGGAAGAGGAAATAAACCTTTCAGGCAAAGTCAGAAGCAAGAAAACAACAAGGTACATTCCAGAAACAAGCAGGGTCCAATTTTACATGCTATACAAAGGCAAGTACAAAAAAAGAGTGTTTATGCAGGAAAATGCATCGTTTTCTTACAATCTTGAGGATGAGTATATGCGACTTTCCCTACACTATTCTCCCAAAAAAGTCTTGAAATACTTGGAGGCATAACTAAAAACTAAGATTCAATTCATTTTCAAAATAGTATGTCAATCATTCCAGTCAAGGTCATTATTTACACTCTGCTCCTTTTTCTTGCCTTCCTTGGAAAAACGGTCCTAATAAATTAAATGGAAGTCAAGTCATAAAGGGCTTTAAAGTTATTCATTCTGGCTATATTTTGTATCCTGTGAAACTTGCCACAGTATTAGCAATTTTTTAGTATTGTGTTGAGAAAATACTTAGGTCACTGTGTGTCAAGGACTTGAGCACAATGCAGGTGCATGAAAAGCATTCCTAAAGGGTGACCATTAACAACTGTACTCATTATTTATACGGAATGAACAGGATAGTCACAGACAAAAACGTTTGGTGAGGGTTTCAAAGACTTCTTGGAGGAGAATATTTTCATTTTCACAATGCCAAAAAAATCTACACACAATCTACATTTTCTAGCATTAGTCATCCTGCTGGTATCATAGACAAAGACTCCTGCTTAGAAGCAAGAGGCTTATTTAAACAAAAAAGGAAAGCAAAAAGAAACTGAACATTTACCAACAAATTCATATTATCTGAGGCCTGTGCTGGAAAACTTTATACACATTTCTGTATTTAGGCCTTATTGGAATGGGTACTGTTTTAAGTCTTATTTCCAAAGTAAAGAGAAAGAGGATACAAAAGAATACTTAATTTGCTCATAGTCATTTAGTTACAGCATGTTTTTTTAAAATGAGATTCTCACCTCTATTTGTATGAATCTGAAATACATAGATTTCTATGAGGAGTATCTTTGGTTGGAAAGATGTCAGATTTCCTGGGTACAGAAACATTGGCTCAGGAAACTGGAAACTCGAGTTTCCATTTTTTTTTTAACCTTTGGTCAAATTATTCACCACTCTTTATATACATTTATCAACTGCTACAGGAAATGATTAAATTCTAACAGTGTTTAAACCCTTCTTTTTTAAATGCTATCAAATCTGGTCATTTAAAGTTATTTATAATGGACACTTTTAAAAGGAGTTAAGACCTTCTTGGAGTGATCAAAATATACAGTGAATGTTTAGTTAAAAACAAGTATAAAAAAAGACATATTACCTTTAAGCTCCCCTCAAAATACTCTGCCTTGGTTTGAACACAGAGAGTTCATTATTTTCACTGCTTTTTGAAGTAGTTCTAGAAGTCTCCTTTCCTAAATATCTTTATGAAATATGAGGAAAAAAATGTAGGGAAAGTTGCTGCTAAGTAGCATGAAACGGAAAGACAGACCTGAAAAAGAAACATTGCAATGTGTCCTAATCCACCTTCTTCACTGTATCTGCCACCTTGTGACTTTCAACTTTGTCTAAAGTCAAAATGATCGCAGAAGGTAAACGTATCGAATCAATTCAGGACATCGAGGCAATCACTACAGTGCCACTAAGAACACTCACAAAAGAAGACTTTTAGAATTGCTTCAGAAAGTGGCAAGAATATTGAGATTCTACATGCTTGAAGGGAGGAGGCATATTTTGAGGAGATTAATGACAATGTGTCTTTTATTGTAGTTTTTGAAAGTATAAACATTAACCAGGTATGTTTTGGTCGTAGTTGCTCTGAGTACTTCAGATACATTATCGCATTACATCTTCACAGCAGCTTTATGGTGTGCGTATTGATTATATACTACCATTGTTTATATTCTAATATGAGGATATCAAGTATGCAGATGTCAAATAACATGCCCCAGGTCACATAAATGGCAAAGCAAAGACCTAATGTGAGGGGAACTCTAGACCTTCAGTGGCTAAGTAACCATCAGGTCTTTGAGTCAGGTTCTTCAGAGAAAAATAGAAAAAGAATATATGTTTTAAGGGAAAATGTCAAAGATCCAGTGCTTAAAAGCCAACAACCTTTTGTAGCCAAAGAAAAATACTGTGAATATATTGAACAGTTTGAGTAAGGAAGATTAGGAAAACGGAAGGTCAAGAATGTAAGCAGTTTTCTTACGTTTTACAAACCCCTACACGCAACATACTTCAATTTTGTGATGTCTGCTAACCTTAAAATCACTCCCCTTTTCCTGTACCAGAACTCAGAATGTTTGTGGTTAATTATCCTTCCAAGCCTTAAAGTCTGTTGCTCTCAAAGTCTGGTCCCTAGATCAGTAGCAATAGTGTCGCATAGCTGCTATAATTGTAAACTATCAGGTTACAACCTTGAACTGCTGAATCAAACATTGTTCTAACAATCTATGTCTTTAGTAAGCTCCAAAAGGAAGTCTTATACATGTCAAAGTTTGAGAACTACTGCTTTAAGGAATGGGGCTTCTAAACATCTACTCTGGATCCAACTTTGGAAGAGGGATTTTTAATCAAATACAGTCAAAGTGTTGCCTATCCTGAAAAAAAGAAGCTGATTAAGCCAGTGGAAATCATGACACATGATTTTGAAGATCTAATTGGAAACATTGACAGAAAAACATGTGAGAAAGAACTTTCATATCACGAAGAGGGGACAGTCCACTTTGGAATGTGGCCAATACAGAAAAATGCAAAGGAAGACAACATGAAAAAACCTAGGCCATTTTCACCACTTCCTTCCATATCCCCGAGTTGTAAGCAGTGCAAGTCATGGACTAGCGTATGACTATACCTGTTGCTTCCTCTACTTATAGTGTCCTTCCAACTTCTTTAGCTTCTTTGGGTAGAATGGATCATCTCCTATTCTGATTCATGCACTAGCTTCTTCTGTACTCAACATAGCCTTGTAACTTGCATCAGTATTAGTTACTTTTATACACTTTTCCCTCAACCAGTCAAAAAGAACCTCCCTCAAGGTTGGAGAAAGTGGCTTTTACTTTTTCATTTTATTCCTACTAATCAGCATCACAGTAGATGCCTAAATAAATTTGTTGAAAAAATAAATATCATAAACACCCCAGTAATTACTGCAAATATCAAATGAAAATAAGAGAATAGGCTCAGTACAATATAAAACCCTAAACAAACATAAGGCATATTTATAATTATTAGTGTCTTCTCTTGTGGTCTCCTCTTTTCCATAAATGCATCATCACCAGAAATTAATTACTAGTATATAAAATAGAGAAAATCTGTATATGTGTGACAACTTGATTACAAAAATGATACATCAGTTCATAGCTCCCTTTTGTATGAAAGCACCATATAAATTATAAGAAAATAACTATTATAATAAGAATATAAAGAATAGTTTGAGGTACTTGGAGTATGCATTATATTATATAAATACTTGACTTAATCTGAATAATTAATCACAACAGTAACACAAGGGAACAATTAGGATGGTACATGTAAAATGAATAGCATATGTACAGATCCTGAGGTAGTGTGGGAGGAAATGTCTGGAGAGGTGTGCAGAGTTTGTACAATGCATTAGGCTATGTTAGGGTCCAGTTTTTATTCTTAAAGAAAAATCATACAAAGTTGTTAAGCAGAAAAATGATATGAGCAGATAGCTGTTTTGAAATATCACAGTGGACCTTGTAGCTTTTACACAGTTAGCTCAGTCAGCTGATATTTTCTTATTTTTATTGTTCTGAATTATTGGGCTTAATATACAATAAGTACTCACAATCTTTAAAAAGTTACACTTGTTTTATTTCACCTAAACATTTCTTGGGCTATGAAATTTGAAAAATACTTTTAGGTCTGAGAGAGATTCCTGTCACTTATTTGTCGTAAAAAATAAAGTTTGAATTTAATGGGTTCTAATAACCAACATTTAAGGGAGTGCCTAAAAAGATTAAATGTTGCATACAGACAAATTAATATACATATATATGATGCTTGCATACATTATTAGATATATTTATTGATTTAAAATTTTTTAAATCAATATAAATTTAGACTACTTCATGTCAAATTAATACTTAAAATTATTTTCAACTGACAATTTCAAATCTTAGGCACACACACAAAACACTGTAGAAGTAGGCATTCTTATTCAATCTTGAAATTAGTAACCATAAAACATGGGTGCTTCCAGCCATTTCTATTACTTGACATCCAATTAAAGCAATGTTGCAATAAAAAGAAACGTAGAAATCCCTAAGGAAATTTGAGAAATTGTATAGAAAATCCTATGGTACAATCAATAAAACACATTAACTATATAAGCCCTTATTTTATTCTAGACAAATAAATATGTTGTTAGCATTTTTCCAAATTTTACGCATAATGCTAACTTTATTTTCTTCTTTTTTAAAAAAAAATGGTTTTGTTTAATTTGAATGTTTGCAGATGTTTGACACTATGCTACCTAAATCACAAATCTGACACTCCCACATAATATTCATGTTTCTCCACTGCCACTGCAGCAATACGTGATTGCTATTGTCAGCTACAATTACCACCCACTGCAGAAGTTGCTTAAACTGATTAGTAAGAGAACATGTTTCGGTAACTCTAAGACAGTGCAAAATATATATGTAAAATGATATTCAGCTTGTATTCTATCATAAATGGAGAAAATAGCAAAAGGTAGAGAGAACCATGAAATAGCTTAAAAGATCTGAACTGATCACTGTCACAAGGTAGTAGAATGGAATCTTCAAGCAAGCCTTCAGATTTATGGGCCCTGTGGAAGCAAGCTTCTGGTGTGAGGAGGGCTAGAGAGATACAGGTAAGTGGTTCAGTGCCCTAGGCTGTTACAGAGAAATTATGGCTATAACCCCTACTCCACCTTCTGTCAGCATGCCCTAGGCAAGGGGTTCCCTGACTCAGCGCTATTGAAATTTCTTTGTTATGAGCAATCGTTCTGTGGAATGTAGGGTATTTGCAGCATTTTTGTTCTCTATGGACCAAACTCTCCCCCCAGGTTTTGCCAACCAACAGTGAAAGTAAAGTTACTCCTGGCTGAGAGCTGCTAATCTACACTTCACCTGTTTAAAGCAAAGATACATTTTTTGCTTTCCATTTTCCTTCTAACATTAATAATATCTCATAAAATTATTACAAATACACTAATGCCACTGTTTACTAGCAAATAACAGACCAAGTGAATGAATGAATAATAATATCCAGTAGGCTCTAATCTACCAGCTTTGACCCTCCCGTCCTACTCCCAAACTTGCTTATTTAATAAGAATAATATTAATAATAGAATCAACTGGATGAATAATAGCTATTGCTATAAGAAATTTGTAAAATGGTTATAATACATCAGGTCTTGTTTCTAAACAAATTATATACATTTAACTTAAATAATCTTTATAAACACCCTGAGATAGATAATAGTACATTAATTTGATATAAACAGTATTATATAAACTGATAGATGACAGCATTTAGAAAAGTTAAGCAACCCTCATCTGAAGAACTTATCCAAAATTTTGACATCTCCTTCAAGATGTGGCTGCCACTTCTCTCTCTGAATCCGTCGTCCAACTTCTAGAATAAGTAAGCTTTACTTTAGTCCCTCATGCAAACAAGCCAGGGTATAGCAATCTACCCATGCAGTTCCTGTTCCGGCAGATTTGGCTCCAGAATTCCCCACTCTCAGATGTATCTGTTGGTTCCCTGGTTTCAGCTTGGATGTGTAGTTCATCTAACCCCGTGTCACTAGGTACTCCCTAGGGAGAGTCACCACATTTGGTATCTGTTGGAAGTCCAGGATTATTTCTTCAACTTGTTTTTGTTTCCACTTGAAAAAAAAAAACCCACTTTTTAGTCCACTGTTATTTTTCCAGTGTCTAGAACAATGCTGGGTTCAGAGTTGTCATTGCATATGTCACTGACTGACCAAGTGAATGGCTGAAAAATGAATTAATATTCCCTCAGCCATTTAACTCAGAAATGGTAGTAAGGGAATAATCACTCACTTTCTCTTTTAAAACCAACCCTCAGGCCGGGCGTGGTGGCTCACGCCTTTAATCCCAGCACTCGGGAGGCTGAGACAGGCGGATCGTTGTGAGTTCGAGACCAGCCTGGGCTACAAAGTGAGCTCAAGGCCACCCTGAACGGAATAGTGAGACCCTGTCTCAAAAACAGGGCTGGGGATCTAGCTCACCGGTCTAAGCGCCTGCCCTGCAAGTGCAAGGTCGTGAGTTCAATCCCCGGTGCCGCAAAAAATAAATAAATAAATAAATACATAAAATAAAACCAACCCTCAAAGCTCCTGGATTTATTAGATCACATCTGTCTGTAAAGCGTCTAGCCCAATGGTTTCATGTGAGCCCTCCCCACTACCAGCTATGACCTTCATGAAAGTAACTGGAGAGGGACTGCTATCACATGATCTGATCTCAGAAAGGGTGACATGTAAAACTATTGCGTTTCCACAGAACACATACCTAAAGAGAGGAAGTCGACTACTAAATTGAAAAGTCACAACTGGATAATTTTACTAAGACTCACAACGAACAGCAACAACCCATGTTTTAAATTGTGTACTAGATCGTAGGGTTTAAAACGCGAAGCCTCATCCACTGTGACTGTTAACCAATGGAGTTCCACCATGTGTAAGAAGTCTCACGATAACGCAGTCTACACCTCCCAAGAGATTTCATTGATGGCCAACGGTTATGGTTAAGACGTTTCAGGCTTCACTGAACTTCATCAGGACGAGAAGACCTCCTCAAGCCCTGTAACAGGTAGTGGCACAATAGTCCGCCAATGAGTGAACAGATACGTTTACACTATCAAAAATGCTTCCTGAAATATGCTTAATTGTGCAAAGGTTAACAGCTGTTTGCTTAGTGTACTGTATAGAGGATGAAATATTCAAGTCGGAAATAATATCTAACCTATTGGAAAAGGATATTAAGGACAGTTACTATGTAAACATCCACACTAAAGCTGGATGCCAAATGTCAACATTCCAAATATATGAGTAACTTCTTTTTCTTATCTTTTCCGCTGCCTGTGGTTTTGTAATTAGTCCACTGGGCAATGGCGATATTACAAAAAAGCTATTAATCTAAATTCATGATTTAATTCTGCACTGAAAAACTCTTAGCTGGTGGCTAAAGCTTAAATCCTGGAAACTCACTTAAAAATAAATGAACAAATAATTGAAAATAAAATTAAACAAAGATCACCTGACAATCATTCTTTTTTAAAAAAACAACAAACTACCTCCAACATGGTAGTTTCCTTAAACTTTCACCTTGAAAAATACATAGTAGTAAATAATATGGTGGGAATGAAATGGCTATAATTCTTTCAGATTAACATTCAGTGATGACTTGCATCTTTGTAATTGGATTATATATTGTATTACATAAAGCTTTGGGCACTGGTCTCTCAAATTGCTTACTACTGCTTAAATCTCTTTTGAGAGCAAAATTATGTATCATTTTTATGCTTAAGTACATATTTATGTGCATAGTAATAAAAATGTTTGATGAAAAAATACTGTTTAAAAATTAATTTTCCTTCGCCAACACCCTACTCCCTATAGTTAGGAGGGAAGGTTCCACATCCTCTGTTAATTTATCATTGGCTAGTGTCCCTTCTTTCCCATTGCAATGGAACTCTGTCAGATAAAAAAATAAATATGTTAAAATATATACAAAGAGGACATGGCAGATTGTAGGGGAATGAGGTCCTAATTTTGTTGATGACTTTCTGTATGACCATCACAAAGTTATACTCTTTAAAAATACTATCCTATGTAAGCATTCTGAAACTCCCATAAGATAAAAATTAGCATTATCTCAATTTTATTTTCCTAATTAATTCATAAATAAAAGTAATATGTCCATGATACTAGAAAAATCAAAATTTAAACCATGCCTATTTCAAAGCGTATCTTCTTATAGTGTATTATCTTGGTTCATACAATCAAAGAATATTTGTTAAATATCTATCACTTATATGAGGTGCTATGCTGAATTCTCCAAGCTCTACAAAGTTTTCAGTTATATAGAGGATATTTATGAGCACATAATTACAACTGATTTAAAAAGGTAATTAAGAGTAAATAATAATACAGATGAAGTAAGGAAATGTACCATCAAATTTGATATCCTTTGTTACATTAACTTATAATTTGTTACCATTTTTAAAAGCAGAGGAAAAAAATAGATGTTCTATGATAGCCTCACCCAGATGTTGTTGACATTAGAATTACTAGTACTATCAAGAAACAGTGCTTACAATGTGAAAAACCCTTCACTCTTATCGCAAATCTTTGCCAGTAAGTGCTTTGCTAAAAGCTTCCTGAAGGTGCATATATACACATTTGTGTGTAACCTACTAAACAATACTACTGACAATTCTTTATGCTGCATTTTTAAATATAATCCCTCTTGTGGCATAGTGTCTGTCCATCACATTTTTTAAAAATTTATTTTATATTATATTTTTGGGTACCAGAATTGAACTCAGGACCTTGTGCTTGCAAGGTAGGTGCTGGGCTGCTGAGCTATATCCCCGGCCCTTGGTTGATCAATTTTACAGCAGAGTAGTCTTTTATTTACAGAGATGCCAGCTTTGATTCAGTACTATCCACTGACAAACATTTAAATTGTTTCCTATATTTGCCATTAAGAACACTACACTGAACATCCTATGAGGATGTGTATGTACATGTGCAAAAATATGAATTTCTTTCTGTTTATTGGCAAATTCATTACAATAAGATCATTAGATCAAATATTGACTTTTAAATAACCAAACGTATATGCTGCTAAGTAGAATTTCTAACATAGCTATATAAATAACAAAATGATAACCATCCAGATGAAAGTTGTAATTCAGCTTAGATGGACCCTAAATTCCTGATATTCCACAGACTGGCCATCAAGGTTCAGCCCAATGTACATAAAAATACTTTTAAATTACATTAAAGCTAATCTTCTTAAAGTGGAATCGGAAATACACAATTTTTCTGTTACGTTTTGATTTACTTTTAATCTGAGCTATAAGATGGAAGTCACCTACTTTCTTCACTAGGCCTAAATTGAGGCCTACAATTTTACACAGTCATGTGCTTTATTTTATTTTCTAGATTTTTCTGGAAACATGTACTTTCCGGTTAGATAACTTTTTTCAAAAAAAAAATCCAATGACATAAAATGATAGTTAATGATAACTGAGTGTTTACTGGATGTTAGGCGTTGGTATAAAAAATGATAGGTGTTGAGTCACAAAAGCCTTACAACAACTCCAAGGTGGAGTTTCATGAGGTGAAATCTGGATTCCAGGGAGAAGAAAGGCAGAGTGTGTCCTCCTAACCAGAATGCTAGAGGTCTGTTAAGGACAAACCATGCTGAAATCAAGGAATTGAGCTAAAAATAATTATAATATTGGAATTCTCTTGAGAAGTTGATACAAGTAGAGATTCTCCTGCAGTTTGAAGATTGCTTTCTGATGATGTCTTCTGGCATTTGCCAAAGATAATTGCAAACTTTGAAAGAACAACTAATTCTCCCTTTAAACAATAGATACAATCTCAACCCCCCCCCTTTAGATTAATCTACTTATCTAGGTAGACTGTCTAATCTTTGGGAAACCAAAACTACAAATAGGCTTCTTAAAATTAAGAAAAATAGAAGATATAGCTTAATTCATCTGAAGATTACTTGACAAAACGATATATTTTTGTTGAGACTGACAGAAAATTCAAAACATCTGGAAACTATATACTTAGTCATTAAGATTCTTGCTCTTTAATTATATTGTGATCCATTAAAAAAAGTCAACATTTTAATGTTAACATATGATGTCTTACAAGAGTTTTAGATTCTTTTTGCCTCTGGTCATTAGTTGAGCTGATTTCAGATAACTCTGATGAATCAAAAAAATGAGTAGGGTTCCACATATAGCAGAAGCTTTCCATGTGTTTGATACAAAGATAAATACGTTCTTCCGATTTGTGGAAGTACCAGATGCAGAAACCATAAATGACTCACTGCAGAAACATCTTTAGGAAACAGGAGGCTAGCACAGATTTTAAACATTGTACTCATTTATTGAAGATTAATAACAATACTGAATTTTACTGGCTATTTAGTATGTGCCAGACACTGTCCTAGAATCTTTGCAGGTATCATTTTATTTACTTTCAAACTAATACATGAAAGTTTATCCTATTATTTCTACTTTATTGGGAAGGACACTGAGGTGACACAATGTTAGTTGATTGTCTATATTGACACAAATGGTGACGAAGCTAGGGTGACAATTAATAACTTAGAATTTCTAATATGACTCATTAATGTAAATGAGAAAGAGAGATGTAATTGTTAATAAGTGTATATACTCTCCCTAGTAAATCCACAAAGGAGAATAGTCAGATATTTGCAGTCCTTAAATTTATCCTAATTTAGGATATTTTAAATTCTATTTTACAGTTAGCCTCATATAGAATTTTGGGAAAAAAGATGTAATTTCAAAAACAAAAAATTTTTATCTTCCCATACTATTTAACCTTTGCCTGAAGCCACTATATCTTTGATGCTCCTTTTCTAATAAAATGACTTCTTCCCTTTATAATTTCCCTCTCAGTCCTTCCTTCCTTCTCAAGAACACTTGATTTTGAGTCCTTTTTTGTCTTCATATTTAATCTCTTCCTTTATGTGGCAGAAAATATTACATTATATCTATCATATATTTTCTATTCATCCCCCGATAAATATTTGGGCTGTTTCCACTTCTGGAAATTAACAAATAGTGCAGTTATGAATGTGTATGTACGTGCATTTATTAAAGTATCAGTGTTCAGTTCTTTTGGACACATACTGTGGACTGAAATTATTGGGTGCTATGGTCTGGATATTTGTGTTTTGTTCTTCCCTAAACTCAAATGATGAAGCCTAAATCCCAAGGCCACTGTGTTAACAGATGAGGCCTTTGGAAGTAGCAAGTCATGAGAACAAGCACCCTTGAATAGGAGACAATCTTCTTCCTCCCTTCAGCCATCTGAGGACACAGAATGTATCACGTAGGGACAGAAGGACTAGACATTGAATCTGCTAGAGCCTTGATTTTAACCATCCAGCTCCCAGAACTGTAAGAAAGAAAAATTCTGTTCTTAACAACTTTGCTCGTAATATTTTGTATGGTATTCCAAATGGACTAAGCTATTGTTTTTTTAAAACGTCTTTTAATACATAATCTAGTCACATTACCTAAGTGCTTTCAGCTACAACCAACTCCTAAGAACTGTCTATATTTTCTCCATCTATGTATTCACTCTTCACTTTTTTCCTTAACTCATCTCGTTTAGGCTTCCACTGATATTCTGGACCAAATACGTCTTACTTGAGTCAATAGGAATTTGTAGCTTTTTTGCTTAGTGTTTCAGTTC
>RJWT010030327.1:0-14685 GCA_004365215.1 Cuniculus paca | reverse complement strand
CAAGGTCTCCGTGGCAGGGCTGCTGGGCCTAGCACCCTTGGGGCTCCTGACAGCCCGGGGGCCACTGTGGCTGCCTGCTGGTCCCTTGTCGGCCTTCACAGGCCTCAGAAATGTTATTTCCTGCTGTTTTTCTACTGGGGGACAGAACCGTGGCACGAATTACATTCATGAACCAAGGCACTACTGTAATTCTTAGAAAGTTATTTCTTGTTGTTTTTTTCTTTTTTTTTTTTTGTGAGACCTAGGATTGAACTCAGCCTTAGCTAGGCTAACACTCTACCACTGAGCCACAGCCCCAGCCCTAGAAAGCTATTTGTATAGTCAAAGGTTTTGTGTTAGCAGTCAGGAGAGAAGACAGGAGAGTAGAATTCTGCTATGGAGGTTGGAATCTCAGCTGAACAGTTTTCAGGGATAGGTGTGGGGGGCGGAGGGTTCTTAATTTGAAATAATATGCACAAAATGTAATGGAGCTGTCAAGGGTCTGCTGTGCATGAGGCCTGAGCGTCAGTTGCTTTGCTTTGGGGTGAAGGTATAAGGACAAGATAGGGGGATCCACGAGCCATGGAAGCTTGGTGGGACCACCAGCACGGGAGGAGGGCTGTGGAGGAAGCCAGGATTCCAACAGGTGGGTAGAGGGGCCACCCATGGGGGTGGAGACCACTGAGAAGGGGGACACACACGGTGTGAGCCTGGGAGAGGCCTGGGCTTTGGGTTCTGGAGCTGAGCTGGCTTCTGCCTCTCACTGGCCGGGTACCTACCAGTCCCTCCATCCACACACAGGGCGGAAGCCCTGAACTCACAGAACGTGTGGCTATTCAGTGGAAAAGTCTCTGGCACACAGCCCTCAGCAGATGCTACTTACTTTTGCATTTTCTAATGCATCTCCCAGTTCCTCGGGAGCAAGTAGTAGAAAAATCTAATGGAGGGACTTTTTCAAGAGGGCTTTAAAAACCATAGAATTATGCTATTCTTGAGCAAGGAGTCTTGATTAAATCAGCAAAGTAGAGTTTGTCGAGTTGTACATTAATATATTAACATTAAGAAACAAGGGTCCTTAATTATGCTACTTTGTTAGAGCCATTTAGAACATTTTGCATGCTAAAGATCATGAATATGTTGAATTATTAGTAGCCTCCAGATTAGAAATGGAGTTTTCCCTGGTTGTTGATATTAAAATACATTTTTCTTTGTTCTTTAGTTATAACCCACTTCCATTCCTAATTATGTTCTGTTCAGGCTCAAACAAGTGCTAGTTAATAATCACGGGGTACCCGGAATCGGGGTAATATTCTTTCACAGGATCTGTGGACCTGGCCTGAGGACCCTTTGCCATGGGAGAAAGCTACAGCAAGTAACACATTTATTTTCATTAGGTCCAGTTTTATCTGTCCTGTCCAGAAAGTACTGTCCTTCTCTTTACTTCCTTCTCTTCCCCTTTCCCCATTTGTTCCTCTTTCCCCCTTATCTGGAACAATTGTTTTCTTCAAAGAAGTTGCATGACATTTAAATTCTGCCCAGTCTTTCTAGTTCCTGGACACGTGTGATGCTGAACTTCATCTGTGCTTCTCAGATCAAATAAAATCATCCTTTCTTTAAGCAACTCTCCCTTATGGACGATGTACGTTATGAAACAATGCTGGTTAGCATTTGGACTCATTTTACTTCTCGAATTGGAATTAAGATCAGCAAAAATTTCCAAGCTGTGGCAGCCATAGCATCATTCACAGAGTCTGTCTGTAGGGATAGTATTTTTGGTACCTGGAAAATATTACACAAGTCATGTTGCATACCAATTAGCTGTATTAAAATATATATTACACACAGCTCTGTATTTGCGTTTCAAAGTTTCCTTGACAACATCATTTAACTTCTTACTGTTCTTTTCATGTTGCTAGTATAAATATGTAATATGTTTTCGTTCAAAACATCAATTAGGCTTCAGTATAATCTTTATTAATACAGATCTGTTATTACAAGACGACTGCTGAGCTGTGATAATTTGCACAGCAGGAACAATGAAATATCTTCTTTTTTGATTCTGTCCCCGACTGCTTGACTTTTTTCTTCTCACATACAGCGCACACCAAAACCCTTCCGTGCTATCTTTTATAACTGCAGTGAAATCTTTAAAGCTCTACTAAGCAAAGCGTGGTTTTCTCCCAGAGGGAACACAATAGGAAGACGCCAGATTGCGGGCGGGTTGATGAAGACGTGTGTTCATTACGGATCCCCACTTCTAACGTCTTCACATCTTTGTCTTCTGTAGCCCGGACTCCCCACTTCCTGCGGATCCAGAATGTGGAGGTGAACGCCGGCCAGTCCGCCACCTTCCAGTGCAGCGCGATCGGCAGGACCTCATCCAAGGAGGACAGGCTGTGGTTACAGGTACGGTGCCGGCAGGTGTCCAGCAGGAAGAGCACCTTTACCGTGGAGGAGGAAGTGGGGCGCGGGATCTGGGTCCAGCTGCCCGTGCCCGACTTCCCTCATTTGCCAGCACATGGCCTGTTCCCAGGTGCTCTACGTAAACTGTTGTTGCTCTTCAGTTTCTTCCCTCGCTTTTGCTTAGTCATCTCATTTGGGAGACCTTGTCATCAGGTAATTTTTAGAGCAGTATATGAAAGTGTAAAATATAGTACTTTCCTTACACTTTTCCTCTACTCTTCCTCCCAGGAAAAAATCCCCCAAAATCATACACACACACTCACACTGTTCATAGATCTTGTGATTTGAATTTCTAAGAAGCTGACCTAATTGCAGAAGTTAATGACACACCTTTTACTTTCAAACATTTAAAGTGTATGGATGTATATAATTTGTGTGACTCGCTCAGAATCTTCCAAGTCCCTCCTCCATGTCTTGCGTGACCAGTGGCCTCCGGCTGGATCTGAGCCTGCTCTCAGGAATTCCGATGGGAGGAGCATTGAGCTGAGCCTTCCCTCCAACCCCAAGCCCAGCCCCTCTGTGAGCTCTGGTCTCACTGGGGTCCCCCAGCGCCTTCCAGTTCCATTCCTGCTTCTTCCGAGTATCCATCTACAGGCGGCTCCTTCCTCATCTTGACTGGAGTTGATTTGTTTCCCTTTCTTTCCTTGGTTTGTGTGGGGCTGGTATTTTTGTGGTGTTAGGGCTTGAACAGGGCCTCAAGCATGCTAGACACACTCTCGCACCGAGCCAGCCCCCAGCCCTTTTATTTTTCTTTCTTTCCAGTTTGCTCCTGAGCTGCATTTCGTGGCTGTGTCCTTCTGCATCTGCTCCTCCCTACCGAGCTAGCCCCCACTGCCTTTGCTGGCTGTCTATGTCTATCGCCTGAACCCCCATCTAACTTCTCCATTCTGTGGGGACAGAACCATGGCACTGTGTCGTCTTCTGCGACACAACCATTTTTAAGCCCTTTGTCCCTTTTAATCTGCAGAATTTAAGTAAATGGTCATCTTTCTTGTATCGTTTCTGGGGAAATGGGAGCCATCAGAGTGACTGTCCAGCCTGAGTCAGCTGAGGGAGGAGTCTTAACCCCCCAGGTCAGCACAGGGTGTTGCCCTCGGGTCCACTTCCCTAGCCACGAGGAAGCCACATGTACCTGAGGCCTAGACCGCTTGTTCTGAATTCATGCTTGCTTTCTCCCTTGTTTCTAAAAGTTTTGAAATCAGTACTTTAAAAGCTTTTTGAACTGGTAAAAGCTGTTGTCAGTGTTCAACTATGTTTTTTTTTTTTTTTTGCCTTTGTGTCTCACTTCACAGTTATTTTTAAATTCTCCATGTGAGGGATTCAGAATTATCCTCTCTAAGTGGTTGCTTGTATGAGATGTTATCCAGATCAGCTCTGCAGTCAGGACAACGCCCCTTTTTGGCATGTTCCTCGAAGCATTTAGTGTCTTACAAAATGAAACAGCTCTTTCATCTTTGATTTAATTCTTAGTTTTTCATGAAAGAATAGTCTTTTGCTTTCCGTATTTGTGGATTGTTACTGGAGAGAACACAGTGGCAAGTTCAGGCTGTCACTTCCGAAGTCCTGAGATTTTCCAAGAATTTACCAGCCTGTTTAGGTCAGTTTGCTCTTTCTGATTTTCAGATGTGCTGCACTTGTAATACCCCTACTTAAACTTGAGTTTTTGAGGTTGTGCATCTTTAATTATTTCCCATTTCAGTGGGAGAATTCATTTTGGGAATCTGTGATGTTACAGGAGAAAGCTGGTTGCTACTTTGAGAAAATGCAGGGTTCCGCGTACAGTTCTCAGCAGTGCCTCCACTGTAGAATTGCCTAGGCCATTTTTAAAGTGTTTCTGGCTTATTCCTGGGTTTTGATTAAATTGGTCTGGACTGGCTCAGTTTTTTTATTAAAAGGTCCCAGAGTGATCCAATCATTGTGAACCTGGGTTGAACATCACTACTCTGAAATGGTAAATGATCAGTTTTATCAGAATTTAAAATTAAGATTGTGGGAGTGCTGTGTTGCCTTTTTGTGTTCGAGATGCTTGTGTGTTGTCAGCCTTTCTTGGTGACTTGTAACCCCATTTATAGGTTGTGTTGAAAACCATCAACTGTGTATCAGAGCAGTTTTGTTAGTAGGTATATAAGCCATAGAATGATTTGAAAAGAAGTAAAATTATGATTCCTTGGGCTGACTTAACTTGGGTTATATACTAAAGCATAAATTTAACAATTACACTTGCCATCATAGAAAAATATCAGAAACACACGAAGCAGACTGTCTTCAGTTGCTATAGCAACCATTTAGTGTCTGAAATTTTGAGTGGTTAAAATCACATCCATTATTGTCTTAGTTACCTACCTACAGCTGTATCTGTGTAATGTAATATTGAACGCACACTGAAGCCATGGGGTGCTTGCAAGCTTATATCATGTTTTAACTTACTAGGATTTTGGATTACCTTGATTCAGAAGTAAAGATTTATTTTATACTGGTGAGGCAGTATGATGTGTCTAGGGAGATTCTGGAAGAAATTAATAAAGTTTACTTTGTGGTATTATCTGGCCTAGGTAGCTGGTGCTCTGTGCAGGATGCTGCAGAGGTGAGGGTAATTGGGGGTGGGTGAGCTGTCCCCCAGGGGAGCTTGGGGCTCTCAATTGAGGTTTGAAATTGGACCTTACATTTGGCCTGCAGGTCAGTGTGGTTCAAGAGAAAAGCATCAGCTCCTCCTCTTGAGGGCTGGCCATTTCCTTTGGCCCTGGAAAGTGGAGACCCACAACTCCTTTCTTCTGTGTCTCTCCTCCCCTTTGTCAGAAGGCTGCTCCCAGTATCCAAGGTTATCCTGGGAAGGCAGAGGTGGCCCTGACTGGATTTCCTGAGGAAAGGACTGCCAATGTCAAGACTTTCTCCCTCTGTCTCTGTTCACCAGTACTGCCTGGGAGCAGGGGTCTTGGGAAATTTGCACACTATTAGGGTCTCAAACTTTTTCCTCTTCTGTTCCTTCCTTTTTGAAGTGGCGGGGGGCGGCGGGTGGAAGGCATTTTAGCTACATGATTTCTGTGTCTGGTTTAGGTGACTCCAAGAGCCCTAGGAGAGTTTCGGTGTGGTGATCTGCAATTATACTCATGCCTCTGTATCCACAGGGGGTTGGTTTGGCAGCCCTGCAGGTACCCAAATCCAGGATGCCTACGTATTTTACCTAAAAAGGTGTGGAGTTTTTGTGTAACTCTTGCATAACTTCCTGTGTGTTTAATCATCTCGGGCTTACTTACAGAACTGAATACAATGTAATCACATGTGATAGTTTCTCCACTGTATTATTCAGGAAGCAGCGACAGGAAAAATTCTGTGCTTGTTGAGTACACATGTGATTGTGTTTTAAATATTTTTGACCCATGGTTGGTTGAATCCATGGATGTGAAATGTGAGGACTCAGAGAGCAATGTCCTCAAATACAGAAACCTGTCAAAGACCAGGGGACATTTCCTTAAGTTGTTCCTTGAGGTGGGAAGAAAATGATGCATTTTAATTCCATAGCTGTCCTCAGGACTAGAGGAGAGGTGTAGAGAGAGCATGTTGCCTGTCCTCCTGATGGGACGCGATGTAGGGCAAGGTGTGGCCATCGCTGCCAGACACACAGCAGCCCAGCAGCCAGGCCATTCTAACAGAGGGTGAGCCGTGGGACCCTGAAGCAGGGGAGGGTTCTCCTTCTCCTCCCCTTACACATCGAGGCTCTAAACCCCTTTATTCAAAGGAAAGGGAATTGGCTGTGGTCTGGGTGTTGTTGTCTTTTCTCTCTGTCATAAGAGCCGCTGTCCATTAAGCACAAAGGGCAAGTGACAAATTAATGGACGTTCTGTTTATTCTTAGGATTTAGAAGGCTGTCACTGTCTTCGCTTAAGAAATTTGTGTTTTGTGGTCCTCGCTTCTTGAGTGCAGGTGTTTGATGACGCGTTAAGCCAATGTGCGGTAGCACAGGGCAGTTACCACTTGGGGCTGTCCCTTGGCCAGGTCTCACTCTTGTTCCTCTTATGCAGGTGCCTTTAAGCATCCCGGTTCTTTTGCAGTCACTGAATGACACCTAGATAAAGTGGCTCTTTCAGTTACATAGCACTGGGCTCTTGATAAGCCAGCTACGAAACTGTTTTCCTGGAAAAGAATCGGTGAAAATGCTCATTCAGGTATAGAGAAGTGAGAGACTGTGTTCTAATCACTCCCTTGAGTGCTTTTGTTTTATTTCTAAGGAAATGGTAAACTTAGGCAAAGACAGAATACCGTAATGCACTGAATAAACTCACCCCGCGGCTTCAGCAGCTCCTAAGGCACGGTCAGTGCCTCCTGTGTTTCATCTGCTCTGTCTCTGCTCATTCTGAGGCAGTCCGCGTCACGCTGCCACTTTCAGAACCTGGCACTTTTTTCCCTCAACGCATCAGGTGGTAAATGTTGTGGGCTGTGTGGTCCCAACGTGCCTAGCTCTGTCTTTGTAGAACCAGACGGTGAAAGGCTCAGTACAACTGGGTTTACAGTCATAGAAATTTGAATTTTATAGCATTTCATTGTTATAAAATGTTCCTTTTCTTTTGATTTATTTCCTTTTTGGGGTCAAGACTATGGTAATCTTTTAAGTTGTGGGAAACAGTGTGGAGAATTTAGCATCGTTTCCTACTCAAAAAGAAAAGAGCCATTCCAGTTTCCTTGAGGCCTGGGACAATCCTTGTGGAGCACAGCTGTTCTGTGTGCTGTGGAACTCGAGGACTAACTTCATCCCTAACCGCCTGTTGGTGCCCAGCAGCAAAGCTCACCATCCAAGGTCCCCGCACATGGAAACGATGAGCATTGGAGCAGCTGGAGGTGCCAATCGTGTTGATTCCATCATTCCATTGTCTACGTCGTATCCATGGTGTTTCCCATAAATGCGTGCACACGAGTATGTATCAGTTTACAGCAAAAGAATTACTTTGCTGGTGATGATGGCTTTATGGATGTCTGCCTATGCCCAAACTCATCTAATTGTCTATATTAAAGATGTGAAGTTTTTGGTATATCCATTATATCTCTGTAAAGCTGTGTGTATGTTTGTTTGTTTTTTAAAGACAGTGGTCAGAAACCTTTTGCAAAGCAAACTCAAATGCATTTGGTGCGTTGACACCATTGCACTTACTATCTTTACGGAGTCTTGTTTTAGTCCTCTGCACTGTGTGACTCCTGTGCTGAGACCCTTTTGCTGGCTTCCTTGATTCTGCTGTGAAAACAGGTTCTAGACTCACACTGACCTCCTGAAACCCTATGCTGGCGATCACTGCAGGGAATCCTGGTTCTTTCCCAGTGGAAAGGGCCACTAAAACATGCAGTCCGAGCACCAAGGCGCTCCTCACCACTGCTGGCTGTTCTGGGGTCTTCTCTACAGACTGAGGAAGCGCAGGTGGGGTCACACTCACACACAGGAAAGGCACTGCCCTGGCCTTTCCCGTTCATTTGCGGGACAGCAAGGGCTTGTCTCCATCTGTACCTTCTTTCATTTCTGTTTTCGAGAAGACCTGTATATTTTAAGGCATCAACTGTGGAGAAGCGGGGCTCATGTCCCACCGTACTTGGATCTAGCCTCGTCTTCAGATCCTGTACACAGCCGGCCGCGGTCCCGTCCTCCTCCCAGGTCAGAGTCATGACTGCAGTGGCAGAGTGTAGGGTGCAAGTCCTCCCCTTGCAAGCCTCAACTTTTATCCTGATAGAAAATCCCAGTTGGGGTCAGGTGCTGCAGTGTGACTGGAGAATCAATCCAGGCTAGTTTGGATTTGACAACTTCTAATTTCAAAGGACTTGTAATTTCGCTGGGTCTTCTGAGCGCTGCATGTATCCTGTAGTATCCTATGTCACTTGGAGAACTTCCAAATAAAATTTGAACAGGTTATTATTAACATTAGCAGACATTATTAACGTGATATGAGTTGAGCTGTGTCTAAATAACAGAAAGAGGTTCTGCATTTCCGTAATAAAAGTCTACGTGAACATGAACACTGCGCCGGGCTGAACGAGTGCGGTACGTACGGCTTCGGGCGCCTGTGTGTTTCCTTGACTCCCTGTAGGTTCCTCAGCCAGCTGAGATGCACTCATTTATATATATGTCGGTAGTACATAACGAACGGAAGTCGGAGCTTTCGGATGTGGTCTTCCAAACTGGTAATAGTTGGGTCAGCTTGGTGATGGTCTAGAAACCAAAGCTCAGGATTATCTTAATTATTAAAATAAAAAAGCCGGGCCACCGCACAAGATTGGTGGAGGTGTTCAGTCAGCGTTAGATTTAGATACACAAGAGTTCCGAACAGACTTCCTCCTTCTGGAGGATGCTGCCAGCGAGCCGAGCGCAGAGGGTCCTCCTGCGCCACATGTGTGGGCGTGTTTGTGTGCGGCCAGGCTCAGGCCACCTACGCTGGCCAAGCAAGGGCCACGGGTTAGTTCCCTGTGCCTGAGCCCACAGCAGCCCGCGTGGGTCCGGTTACTGTCAGCACCACCAGCCTTGCAGACCACAGGCCCTTTCCGTCATTGCTCTGATAAAGGCGAACTATTCCTGAAAGACTGAATCCATATCTTTGGGCTGCTAAATGACTGCTCCTGTAGACGGCCCCCAGTTAGCCCCTGCATATAGAAGGTTGTGCATCTGTTTTATGTAACCTTCAGGACTGTGTGCAGCCACCCTGGCCTTCACAAAGAGCTGTGCTTAACCCAGCAGAGCTGCCTTTATTTAACCCTTTGCTCTCAAAGCATGCTTTTTTTTTTTTCAATTTTTATTTCCATTAGTCCGGGTTTGCCATGTGTAACAGTCACATTCCTGTGAGCAGTTGGTCCTTGGACATCACACATCTTCATTCTTTCATGACCCGTCCTTCCCTCCTCTCCCCCTCCCTCCATCTCTTGGTTCCCTTCCCATCTGCAAAAACATCTGTCTCCCTGTTTCCTAGTATCTGTGTTTTATTTTACTCTTTAATTTATTTATACTTTAAGTTTCTCATGTAAGAGAAACCATGCAATGTTTAATTAAGCTTGTGTGTCTGATTTATTTCACTAAACATTATGGTCTCAAGGTGCATCCATTTTCCTACAAATGCCTCAAGTTTATTCTTCTTTGTGGCAAAGTGTACTCCATTTGGGTGTAAATACCACATTTTCTTTATCCACTCATCTGTCGATAGACACCTAGGCCACTTTTGAGATTTAGCTAGTAGGAGTTGTGCTGCTGGCAGTGTGGGTCTGCATGTGTCGTCACTGAGACCCTGAGGAGGGGCCAGGTGGGGTTCTGTGCTAGAGCTGCAGCCCTAAGACACCTGGCCACGCTGCCCACCCTGTGGCCCTGTGTCCGGAAGTGGGGATAGAGAGCAGCTGCGGCGAGTGGGCGACCAGAGAGCAGTGTGTCAGAGATGGACCCCTGCCTTTGGGAGCAGCGGCTGTTGAGGGGCATTTCAGCTTCCGGTCTCAGTCAGCCGAGGCCCCGCTGAGGACACAGGGGGGCTGAGCGCCTAGGCTGTGAGGATGGAGGGGAGAGCAGTCCTCAGGGACAGGTGGCCAGGAACTGGTGTTTGGTGCTGTAGTAGGGAGATTTGCTGTCTTTTCGTCGCCGGGTCTCTGTCCCTTTGCAGCTGCTGATCTCTAAAGATGCCCTCCCTTCTCCTCCTTTATCCACAGGAGCGGGGGGAGGGGGCTCCTGGAGGACGCATCTGGTCCTGAGCACCTGTGGGACCCAAGGCCCCTGTTGGGTTTGACCACCTTTCCAGCATCAAGAGACAAAAGTGGAGGAGGCTCTTGCTAAGGTGCCTGGGAGAGCAGTGCTGCGCGGGAGGGCTCTCCCCGAGCGGATCCGCCTGTCCCGAGTCTCGGAGTCTGGGTGTCTCTGCACTCACTTCCGCTCTGCCCCATCGCATTCCTGCCCCTCCAGTGGTTTGACTGCATCTCCGGCTCTGCCCATTCCTTTTCCATTTTCCGTCTTTACAAGGTCACTGTCCTCTTTCCTCTCCTGTGGACCTTTCACTTTCTCCTCTCCATCCCTCCCATCTGTCAGTCCGCCCTCCTGTCTGCCCTGCCCCTTCCGTCTTTGCTGGTCAGTTCTCTGCTCATTTCCTCCCACTGAGGCCTCAGCACCAGCCCTCGTGGCTCAGGATGGGGTTCTCTACTCGCATGAAATCACTGGTGATGCCACACATTCAAAAGCAGGCATCGTCCACATAGCGATCTCGCGGGTATTGAAATATTGCCTGGGGATGACAATGCGCAATGTGTGTGCCATCATTGCCCCCTGAAAAAGGAAATAAATATTGCCATGCATTCTGTCTACATTTTGGTAGCACTGCGAGCTCTTCTCTTCAGTTGCCTCAAGTGCACTTAGTATCTCTTGGTTTGGTTCGTGTATTCCATTTTGAGAGATATCCACTACCTTACGTGTAGATCTCCGAGACTGCCCTTATAGTCCTACCCTTAAAATAGTTTGGTAGCACCATCTGAGACTCGCAGTATGATAAGGAATTTATCATTTTTTGGAATAGTGAAACCGAGATTGAGTCTTACAGAGTTTCATTCTGTAAAAGCCTTGAGATATCCCACAAAATAAATAGAAATATTCTTCTAAGTATCTGATCTATCATTAAAAGCAGGGGTCTTATACCTACATAAAATTGTCAGTGACCTAGTAATACCTATGTAGTATTATGAAAAATTCCAGAGAGTCCACTGGAAAGTTAAACAAAGACACACAACTTTCTGTGTGTTTTAGATCACTTCACATGTTATTTAAATTAAAATAATGTATAACATAGAAAAACCAGTATAAATGATGAGTGATATTTAGCTCTAAGTGATACAATGCTACAGTTTCAGAAATATATATAAAAATACATATATATATATTTTTTTTTTGGTACCAGGGATTGAACTCATGAACTTGTGCTTACCAGGCAGGCATCTAGGCCACTGAGCTAAATACTTGTCCGTTGGCTTTTTGAGGCAGGGTCTGGCTATGCCATTCACGCTGGCATTGAGCTCACTTTGTAGCCGAGGCTGGTCTTGAACTCGTAACAATTCTCCTGCCTCTGCCTCCTGAGTGCTAGGATTACAAGAGTGCGCCACCATGCCCAGCAGAAATATATATGTTTTACTCTTTGTATTAAGTAAAAAGTTTTTGTAGTTAAATATTTGAGCCTAGAAGTCATTTCTCTTTTTATTACCCCTGGGAACAGACTTTGTGCGGGTCTACCTCAGTGTAGATAGTGCTGCATGCATCACGTTGGATCCTTGGCTTATGTTTCTCCATCCAGCTGGGTAAAGCCTTCTCTTGCTTTTCTCTTCTGCTCCCCTCTTGACAGATGAGGTTGACCTGTGTCAGTTACTTTCCTGTCCTTCCCATCTTTTCAAATCAGCTTATGTTAGCTAGTAATTGAAAACATTTTTCCTTTGGAGACAAATCTTACTCTTGCCCAGGCTGGCCTAGAACTCCTGGGCTCTAGCGATCCTCCTGCCTCAGCCTTCCAAGTACCTGGGACCATAAGTGTTCACCGTTGCACCTGGCTTCCTTACAGACACTTTGAACGCTCACACCACCCCAGTGCATTTCACGGAAGTCTTCAAATGAGGTGAAAAGCTAGAAATTTATGCTATTGAAGAGTAGGTAGTGATGTCTTTTTTTTTTTAATTGCAGGAAGATGTGTGCAACATGACATTTACAGTTGTGATCGCTTTTAGCCGTTCAATAGTTTCCTTGGGCTGCGCATTTGTTTCCGTACTAACTGTCCCAAGTGTCACTCGGGCAGGTGTCGTTTGGACCAGTCAATTCTTACACTGAATACGTTTGGTGGAATTGTCGTTTTTGTATTTCCTGTTATATGATCTTGTAACCACTGATGAGAACAACACAGTGTTCGGTCGTCCAGGACTGAAGTGGTTGGACTGCTCGGTGGTTTCCTGCACAATCAGCCGCACGAGTGCATCCTCAACCGTGCACAGCCGTCACCACTTACCTGTTCCAGACTTTCCCGTCACTGAAGCAAAAGCCGTTAAGAATTCATCCCCATCCCCCTCTTACCCTTTGCCACTGGTAGCCTCCATTCTGTCTCTATGTATTTGTCAGTTCTGGAGGCCTCGCGTAAGGGAAATTCTACCGCATTTTCTTTTCGTGTCATTTAGCATAAGGTTCATCTGGCTTGTAGCGTTATGTCAGAATTACCTTCCTTTTTTTAAGGCTGAATTCACCTCATGTCCAGGAGCAAGAAAAAGGGGGATCGGGGAGAAGAAAAGTGAAGAAAGAGAAGGGGAGGAGGAGGAGTTTTAAGAGGCAGAAGCAGCTTTATCTTACTCCCAAATGACCAGAGGCTTCTTGCGTAGGCCCCGTCTGCTTCCATTAACACCAACCTGCAGACATTCTAAATCTTTGAGCATTTGCCCAAATATTTCTTATAATGATCGACTCATTCCTATCAGCAGTATACAAAGGTTCAAATTCCTCTCCATCCTCCTGTTCACTTGCTGTGTTTTGACTTTTAATTCTAGCTGAGTCTCTGGGTGTGACTTTAATTTACACTTGCTGGGTGCCTGGTGATGATGGACATCATTTTATGGGTTAGCTGGTCATTCGTATATCCTTTTTTTAAGTGTCTCTTCAAGTCCTTTGCCCAGTTTTAATTGACTTTCATAGTTATTGTTGAATGATAGGACTTCTTACATTATTCTGAATCTTAATCCATTATTAGATAAATGACTTGCAAATACTTTCTCCCATTCTTTGGGTTGTCCTTTTGCTTCTCGTTCACGGCCTTTGATAAACAAAAGTTTTAAACTTGGGATGAATTTGCGCTGATCTGCTTTTTCTTGTGTGATTCCTGACTTTGGCACCATACATAAGAAGTCAGTTTCCAATCCCGGATGGCAGCATTTCCCCCATGTAAATTTCTCCTAAGAGATTTATAATTCATAATTAGCTCTTGAATTTAGGTATTGAAGTCTGTTTTTGTATATGGTGTAAAGTAGGGATCCAACTTCTTTCTTTTGCATATGGTATCCAGTTTCCCAAGCACCATTAGTTGAAAACTGCCCTTTCTCCACCGAAGCGTTCAGAATCTTGTTGAACATCAATGGAGATAGAAGTGAGGGTTTATTTCTGATCTCTCCGCCCTGTTCCTTTGGTCCATATTTGCCCTTAGACCCTCACTACGTTCTCCTTTGGATAACTGTTGTTTTCTAATACATTTTGAAGAAATGTGAGTCAGTCCACCAACATTGTTCTTTTGTTTTGGTGACAGCGATACCTTTTGACTAGAACTCTTGTCACGACGTTAAGACCAAACCTTACCTCAAGATTTGCTAGCCAGCTCTGACAGATTAGGTGAACCAGTGCTGTACACCGGCAGCAAGCTGAGCATCTTTTCTTAATCAGCATTCACTGTATTATTGGAACAGACTACCTACCTCAAACTTAAGAGAGCGTTATCTTACCTTTGTAGCAGTCAGAGGACCTGCAATCAGGCTACATGGGGTCCCCTGAGGAAGCTGCAGGGAGGAAGCAGCATCCTCCTTGCTTTCTGAGCTCCTAGCCTCTTAGTCCAACCTCAGAGCATTTCCCTCCAGCCTCTGCCGGGTGCATACTCCCTTCCTAAGCTCAATTTTAAAATAAAGTAAGGCT
The DNA here is from genome assembly GCA_004365215.1 of Cuniculus paca. Taxonomy (NCBI): domain Eukaryota; kingdom Metazoa; phylum Chordata; class Mammalia; order Rodentia; family Cuniculidae; genus Cuniculus; species Cuniculus paca. The sequence goes on along the minus strand of RJWT010030327.1, from coordinate 605 downwards.
GGGAAGGTTTCATCTAGGTAAAAGGTAAAATAAAGAAAAAAAGGTAAAAATAAAGAAGAATATTCTCGTTTTTCCCTCCCTGGTCTGCCTGGCACATGGAGCTTAGTGTCTGGGTCTAGAGCTTTCTCTTCTACCACTTTCTCTTCTACCTGTGGAGCATTTTTCCCACTGAGGCCGCGATCCTCAGAGACAGTATTTTTAGCTCTGTGCATTTTACACCTGGGCACACGAGATGTGTAAGATGCGGCCCCTGGCCTGGAGGACCTCGCAGTCCTCAGAAGATGCACCCACCTACTGTGCCAGAACGCATAGACTTTGCTCCTGAGCATCTCCCCGTGCTTCCTCTCCTCTCCGTCCTCCCCTTTCTGCCATCTGTCACTGTGATTTCTGGAAGCAGTAACAATTCATGACATGTCATCCATCGGACTCCTTCAAGCCTGTTCCCGGACCCGTGGAGGTGCTGTGCCTGAAGCCCTTCTCCTCCTGGCAGCCTCAGCAGTGGTGGCCCTCAGCCCGTCGCACTGCGTGGTCCGTGTTGTGCTTCTCTTCCCGCCTCCTCCGCTGCCGCCGCTGAGCCCCTCCTGCCTTGCGCAAGGCGACCCTGC
>RJWT010030326.1:0-14690 GCA_004365215.1 Cuniculus paca | reverse complement strand
TTACAACCTCAAGGATGTAAAGAAGAAACTCTTTTGAAATACTTTGCCTTGAGAAAACAATCCCAGGGCACCTTCCTCATTCAGAGCCACCTAAGGAAGTGTTTCTACAAGTTCAGTTATCCTGACCTTCAGAGGCCACTGCTACCATGTTCAAAAGTCTCTGGCTATGGCTTGAGCTAATGGTAGACTTTGTCTTCATCAACAGAGTCCCAGTTCTTCAGGCATGCAGAATGCAAGAGTTATAGGGTCACAGAAGGTCTTATTAAATTTGAAAGGAGGGCCTGGGAGGTCAGACTATGTGTCTCTGTGAGGGCAATGGATCAAGCTATGAGTGTGAGCTAAAGTTGCAGAGGAGTCCCCAGGAAGCTGAAGATACCAAAGAAACCTGCATGAAATGAACAGAGCCAGACTAGGAGAGAGGCCATGCATGTTGCAACCAGCAATGCCATAGGGAAGAAGCTGCCCAAAATTTCAGGAGGTCACATCTTATTACAACCCACATCAGATGCTGGATTGGAAGCTATGTTTTTTAATGCTTGCCCTGCTGATTTCATTCTTGCTTTGACAAAAGTATTTTCTATCCTATTCCTCTTGTTTGGAATGAAAATATTTACCCTGTACCATTGAAGGCTGGTATTTCTCTTTGATTTTTTTTTTTTTGAGTCAAAATCTTGTTATGTAGTCAGTGTGACCTTGAAGTTACTGTGTAGTCCAGGATGGCCGTGAACTCATGGAAATAATCATGCCTCAGCCTCCCAAATTCTGGGATTACAGGCATGCACCAGGACTCCCGGTTTCTGTTCGATTTTTACAGGGTCACACAGCTAAGGGCTCACCTTAAGTGTCAGAGGAGACTTTCGACAAGAGTTTTCAGCAGTGAGAAATCATTAAGATTTGGTGACTTACAGAGATGGACTAAATGAATATGGTATAGTAAGATGGACATAAGTCTGAGAGACAAAGGTGGAATGTTATTATGTAGATTTAAATGTCCCCTGTTTGTCTCATGCTGTTCATGATGGGCTTTTGGAAGCTCATTGGCTATAGAAGCATTATCATTATTAGTGGATTAATCCATTGATGAGTTCAGAGCTGCATGTGCTCTTTAGTGGTAGGGCTCTTTGGAGGAAAGGTCACTTGACCTGGAGGTGTAAGTTCATGTCCCCAACTTCTCTTTTGCTCTCTGCTTCTTGTTATACGATTCTCTGCCATGTTCTTTCCAAATTAAAGTCATCTCCCACGGTCTGAACCCACTGAAACTCTGAACAAAATAACTTCTGTACTCTGAGTTGCTGGTATTGGCTCCCAGTGATGGAAAAAGTAACACAGGCATTTAAAATGTCTGATATTTTTGTCTATCTCACAGAAAATAGAATTCAACAGTTTGATAGCGTGTTTAGCTCCATATTGACTGTATGGAGCTACAGGGTTTTTTTTTTTTTGCCTTTTTAATAAGTGTGGAAAATGATATGTCTGGCTATAGGTATTCCTTTAATATATGTTTATTCTACTCTAATGAGATGTTTTTGTGTGACAGACAGTTCTCAAGTATCAATGTACTATTTTTCTATGCTTATGAGGAGACAGACTTATTAGTTAGGTTAAAAGTTATAACCAATATGGGCAGTTGATGTTATGATAAGTGTGTTGATGCAAGGAAATACAAATCTATATTCAAGATAAATAATGTTTTTGTTTATTTTAAAGTAGTAATATTTGTGCCATAATGTGAAAAACAACATTTTACAGCAAGTTATAGAAATTAAATGGAAAGGATACTTTGCTTTTGTTTAAATTAGTTGCAAATAATTATTTTTCAAGAATAAATGTTATCTTATGTTAATTTTTGCCTAAATTTGAACACATGATCAAAATACAGTGTCAATGTAAATATTGTTTATAACAAAATGATTTAGCTGGTTAATTATTATCTGGAGTCAAAAGACATTGAATGATTTATTAATTCTTGATGACATATGATAGATTTGGACTTTCCTAAGAATAATTATTTAAATGATTGGATATGTTTCACGCAGGAACCCTAGAAGCTATGCTGATAGAGTTGTCATGAAACAAATGGTCTTCATGAGACCTGACTTTTCTAAGGTACCTACACCTCCACCTCTTCCTTCTTCCTTTGAGCTGTTATTTTGCTTGGTAAAGGAAAATTCTAACAATTAGACTGATGTGAGAACTCCTGCAAAGAATAAATGTTTGGTTCTATCTTGCTAATTTTCTGGACTGCCTCTCCTTATCAGAAAGTGAAACCCAAATGTTCTTTCAATCTCGTTACTAAAATTTGTTGTAGAAAGAAAGCAATAAACTGTGTTAAAAACGGTACTACATTGGCTCTGTATCAATAAACTTACTCTTAACATTTAAAATTGTAAATTATTTATTGTCGTGTTATATTAATGCAAGACTAGACTTGTTTACTCTTAAGATGATAATGGTCATTTCATCACTTCTGGATAATGATTGTATAGCATATATAGAAACAGCACTTTCATAACTCCCCCTATTCCCAAAACTGGTTAGATGCTAGTCTATGGCCTCCAGGATCTCACCTCTATGTGTAATAGTGCAAGTTATTTTGTGGCAGGCCAAATACCTTAAAAAATTTGGGGGACACTGAGAAAAGAGAAATTCATTCACATTTAGAGTATCTGTAGGAAAATCTAATGTATATTAGTCTCTTGGCTTTACTTTTTTAGTCTCTGAATAGACAAATAATAAAAGTAATAAAAAGGCGTGTCTGGGTTTTTAAACACAATTGAAAATGAAATCCAGGGCCACTATGCAACTTCCTGAAAGAAGTGATTTGTGTAGTCTTAGTGGTTGAGCATGATTTGCTATCTGTGTAAGGAGGACACTTGCTTGTAGTAATGAAAACCTTGCGCACATATTTCAACCTATTTAGGCAAGCAATACCTAAACATGATGAGTTAAAAAAACTTATGATTTAGAATATTTTTGAGGGTGTTTATGATAGTTTCTTGGCTATCTAAGAAAAAATTCTAAAACTTCTAAATAATACAAAGCCATGATTTGATATTTTACTAAAACATTGTTTAGCAAGCCTATATAAAAGTCTTCTAACTTTCTCAAGGTATGCAATTTTATAATGAGCACTTTCTGTATATTATGCTATCTGCAGACATCCTATGTTACATTCAATAATATGATATAAAAAACTTCCAGATTTTGTTGTTTTTCTTTTTTGTGTGGTAGGAAACATAATCTCAAGCATTGAAGTATTACTGTCATTTAAGACACTGTGTGAATCACATCTAATTTAGAAATTTTATTTCAGTGTCATTTTTGTGGTGATTATTTAAAATTACATTTTTTAACATTTTCTTTTGATCTGGCATTCTTATCTCTCTGTCTCTTGTTTGTGAACTAAATACAATTTTGATATATGTTTATCATCTATTACTTTGAGAATGGTGTTTTATGATATCTAAAAAATTGTACTTTGAGATCAAATTAAAATATTTGATTCCTAATAACTACCATATTTTCTGCATAAGACCCACGAATAAGTGCCAGCATATAAGCTTCTCCAGGTGCCATTAAGACACTCAGGTTCTATACTGAGGCTCAGCAACACCATGAAGGAATTGTTTCATCTGCAAGATTCAGGGGTAGTTTGATATTGGTCCTTCAGTTTTGCCTCTGCAAGCAGTATATTTGAGATGGAAACTAGCAGGAATCTTTTTACTCTGCAATGAGATATGGAAAATGGATGGTATAGGTAGCCCCAAATCAATCAATTCAAAGAAAGTCAAAGGAGTGGCTGTGTTATGCATCAGGTCTGTTTCAGAGCGTGCAACCCCCCAGGTCAGTTTTCTAGTAAGAGCTGAGATGCAGGAAACTCTTAACAGCAGCAGTCTAGGAATCCCAGGGCTCATTAGGTTGAGCAGTGGTGAAAGACCATAAAACAGGTATAGCCAAAGCCCAAGGGACAGCAAATTATTCCAACTAGGGCTTTGTTTGTAAGGAAGCAGTTAAAGCAAAGGCTGGACAATTGTGATGGTCATCTGTGAACTGCTCACCTTCCTGGTTTGAGACTGTAAGAGAGGCTGGTGGGATAAATGAAAAGATAATATAGTTCTTCTTGAAACCACATAGTTCCTAACAAGCAATGATGTAAGTTTCACATACACATTCATTAAAATTCCCCTTTCTTCTTGCTCCTTTTTTCTGTCACCGAGGCCATTTCAAAATTTACTGTTGTCTTTACTATTTTTCTTTCTATATTCTGGGGTTCATTATTTTAAATTTAAGAGATAATTTAAATTTTGTTGTTCTAGGTTTGTACATTTAGAAATATTCACAGAAACATTAAATCGTTGTATTTAAGGAGTTCTAGTCAGTAGTACATAGGAAAGTAATTACACAATTTGGATAAGTTATGACCAACTTCAGATGCTTGAAGGCACTAGGTTCATGGGCCTATTGTCTTAAGATTTCATAATTCTACTCTAGTGTGTCTTAGATCCTATTTTCCATTTCTCTAATTATTTTATTTGCTTTTGGTCAATCTTCTCTATTTCCTCCAAATACAATATAAAATATATTTCAAACAAAGCAAATGTTTAGAGCACAAAAGCCGTACCCTTCTCAGTGGGAAATACATTTCTAAGTAATTGTGACCATTTCTGATGTTTCAGCAGAGGTTAGAAAACGCAACAATTACCTTTAAAAGGAGTTGATTGAGGGATTTAACTTCCCACGAGAAAATTATTTTCCATTGGTGGTTTAGTCAAGTTTCTTTCTGTAATACTTTTAGTTCAATATAGGCAAAACTAAAAAGATAAAACAGCAAAATATACTACTATTTTTTTTTAAAAAAGACACAATTTCCATGAGGAAAATTTTATTCCTTTTTTTAATATTTTACTCGTAGGCTATCTGCAGCTCTGTTTAGAAGCACAAGAGACTAGTCCTGTAACTGTCCCTAAGTAGTCCCAGATTATTTGAAGAAATTGGTTTTTATTTTCTTCACATCATGCAGGCAACAGGAATCTTCTGAAAAGAATTCCTGAACTTGTCATTAGCCACTCTCAATTTCTGTGTTTTATCTCATGAACTAAAATATTTTCAATTGACTTTGGCTAATTCTTAATTATCTTTAGGATACAAAATGTAAAATGCTTGATAAGGCATGTTCTACTGGTAGGAATGGGATAATGGAACTGGCCATTTTGAATGCTGCACCTCTGACCCTGTACAGGTTTGGCAAGGGAATTTTTTAAAAAATTAAATTAATTTTTATCTAATACATAAAATTTAAGAAATTATGCATATTAGGGAGTTAAATGTAATGTGTATGCATACATTATGAAATACTCAAAGCAGTTGGAACATATCTAGCTCATTTATCATTTCTATGCTGAAAACTTTTAAATGCTTCCAGCTTTTTAAAATATACATATACCATGGTCATCTATAGCCACCCTACTGTGCAATAGCGCTCATCAACTTTATACTTTTATCTAACAATAACAGTAGTCATTGGAACCCTCCTCACCCCTCCGTACATCTCACTTTCTCAGTCTTTGGTAATCAACATTTTATTTTCAATTTTTCTAACATTAACTTGTTTAGTTTCCATATGTGAATGAGATTGTGCAGTACTTGCTTTACTGTCCCTGAGGTATTTCACTTAATGGTCTCCAGTTCCATCCATGTTGTAAATGACAGAATTTCATTTATTTTTATGGTATTCCATGATGTATATATAACACATTTTCTTTATCCATTCATCAGATTATGAATATTTATATTTCCATTTCTCACCTATTGTGAATAGTTTTGCAGTGACCACAGGAGTGTATATGTTCATCTGACATACTGACTTAACTATCTCTCTCTCTCTCTCTCTCTCTCTCTCTCTCTCTCTATATATATATATATATATATATATATATATATATATATTTGGATCATTTGATAATTCTATTCTTAATATTTTGCATAACCTTATTACTCTTTTCTATACTGGCTGTATTAAATGTAGTGGTAGATGGTTTCATCAGTGGACATTTTTTCATGCTGAAAAATATATTCTATGTTCTTCTCAGAAAAAGAGACTGAGTTTCATACTGTGAATAGACTTTAGAGACATAGAAACTGGAAGATGCCTGTACTAAACATAGCAATTTTATTAATACTGAAAGTGATCTTTATATATTGGTCAACATTTTACTTTCATATGACTTGAAGGCAATATATTTCCTGAGTCAGAAAAAGAAATCCAATAATGATTAGAATCCAGTCCCCACTTTGATTAGAATTTAAATAACTAAAGCACAGGGATGCCATTTTTTGTCTTATATAAATATGAAATTTTGATTTCACTCAGTCAAAACTTATCAAAGTAATTAAGAAATGCTCAACTATTTATAGTACTGAAATTGTCTAATATTGAATATGATTTTAAATAAACTAGAGCTTAAAATGGTTCATAGTAGTTTACAATACATTTTATATGCTTTTCTCTTATTAACTATACCTTTCTGTTTTTTGTTTGTTTGTTTGTTTGTTTCATACTGGGGATCAAACTCATGAACTCGTGCTTGCCAGGCAGGTGCTTCTGCTGCTGAGCTAAATCTCCAGCACCTTTCTGTTTTGTTTAATTTTAACCTTTCAGCTTTAATACAATTGTATCTTTCTCTATATGTGTTTTATAGAAGTAACAAAGGTTTGATATGGCATTCATATACTATTTCTTTTAGCAAGCAATCTCGATTTTTTTACCATCTGTACTAAGACTAAATGAAAATAATGTTTTGGGTTATGCTTTTACAATTTATTTTCCTGATTTTCAGAAACCTCTTTTAATCTTTTTATTACATTTGTTCCACTTTCCACAAAGATGATGTTTAAATTAGACCCAAAATTTTAATGAGAGCTTGAACCCTGTAATTAAACATTTTAGATAACTAGAAACAACAATTCCAATTTTCTTGTGGAAATTTACAATCCTTGGTATATGCAAGGAAGATTAAAAAGGTTTCAATATACCACAGTTCAAGCATAGTTGTATGTATAACAGCAAATATCTTCCTGTTTTTATTTTTGTTTTGCTCTATTTTCCAATTGATTCTGGAATGAGATTGTTGCATTAGTTGATTATAAAATAATAAAATTAGATCCACCTATGCATGTAGTCATATAAGCAGGTGAAGAGCCTGCTCAAAAACATGATAAAACATCCAAAACCTGCTTGAGCCCAAAGTCTATCTCTCACCTGTTTAACTGTCTTGGAGAAACATTTTTTTTTAATTATCAAAGATTTTCCTTATTGAAATTCAGCTACTTTTCTGCTTTTGTACAGTGCATAAAAATCTTTGACACTTAGTTTAAGTGATTTTTATCAAATTACTTTCTCTGAACAACTTGAAAAAAAATAAATTCTATATGAAACAATTAATTAGGGAAAGAAAAATACAGATCTTTGTCTCACTTCATATTTTGCTAGAGCAGGTTCTAGTCAGAATATTCTTTAATCTAGACATAGAGGCACTTAGTAATCACTTCTGTGCAAGAAATTACAAATTTTCTCTGACTTTTCCTTGTAATTCAAGATATTTCCATCTAGTGTTAGATTTGAACATTAGTGCAGAGCAGGAAAAAGTGCACAAACCATTACTGTAGTATACTCTTTATTTTCTTATGTACCTCTTCAGTTGTTGAAAAGTCTATGTAGGAAACAATTTGAACTATTTTCCTGTTATGCAGTACAATTGCTGCAACATTAGTTAAATGGAGTCTTATTTCCAAATACTGATATGTACAGAGCTGGATTCTCTCTTCATTGGGCGCTAAGCAATACAAATAAGGCCAGCTAATGTACTGAAATGTAATCTTTAAAGCAAGTCTAAAAGTTTTCTGTTTCTTTGCATAGTGCTCTCTGTAAAAGATCTGAGTGCCGTGGGATGACAAAGCCATTCAGTTCCAGGAATGTCAATGGAGTGGGAGCCTCAAAGTAAGAGGCTATGAATCCCCAGGGTACAAAAGTTTACATATCAAAAACTAAAGCAACAGCCTCCTAAATTCATTCATACACTATCTCAATCAAGTTATGCAAACTGGTCTTTCTGCTTATTTCCTTGCATATTGCAAAGATGCTTTTTTCCCTACCTGGCTTCCAAGCTCAAGTAACATAGCTCCTGCCATCCTTGCTGTCACTCATACTCAGACACCTTCTTCTAGACAAGATAATAAATTCTGGAAGAGGCCTTGGATCAAGGGCTTCTTTTGTATATCCTCATTTGGATTGGGTGTAAGATCCCTTGGCTTCCTTTAACTTTAAATATGTCTTGTTGTCTTTACTCTTGCCATGGGTTGCATTGGGGATGGTAGATTGGAATTAACTTGCCAGGATTCCAATTACATTTCAATGGGATTACAAACATGACTTTTTGGATTGTGAGAAGGACTGGAAAAGGGATTGCAATACTTGGATTACAATATTCATTATTTGGGTTACAACAGTCTAGAAGCTGATTGACTCTGATTTCTTTTATTATCTTTATTACAAAATAGGTCACAGTGGACTTTTCTGTCTGCCTCAGTGGTATGAATCATTGACCTTGGTCTCTTTTCTAAATCGTTAGTATTGTGTAGTCACTGTCCTACTTATTCTGAAGTGGATGCTTTGGTAAATTGTAAGGTAAATATTGAATTTGTTTACTCAGTTTTTACTAACTTCTTAATTTCTGTGATGTAGCATAGTAACAATGAATAATAATAAAAAATACAAGCTTCTTTTCAATCCTTTTTGTATGAATCAAATGTCTAAACATATAGCAATCTAATTATGTATATACTTATAGTAACTGTCCACCTTTGTGTAACATACGAATTCATGGTTTACAAAGTATTTTCTCCTCAATTTGATCAATTTTTGAACTTTAGCTACACAGAAGACATTGTGGTGTGTATAAAAAGAAATAAATATGTCCTCATTTTTTCTATTTAATTTAAGTCTCCCCTGTTACAATTAAATTATTTTTCTAGGTCATTGGATATTTTTGACTTGGTGAAAAAAGAAAATAATTCTAAGGTGACAGAATTTGTTCTTCTGGGTTTATCATCCTACTGGGAACTACAGCTATTCCTCATTTTCATGTTTTCCTTGTTTTATGTTGCTATCATCCTGGGAAACCTCTTGATAATGGTAACAGTGAGAGTTGATGTTCATCTGCTACAATCTCCCATGTACTATTTCTTGGGCCATCTCTCCTTCATTGACCTATGCCTGAGCTGTGTTACTGTACCCAAGGCATTGAGAGGTTTCCTACAACAGGGCAAAATCATCTCTTTTTCAGGATGCTTGGCCCAGATATACTTCCTCCACTTTCTGGGAGCTAGTGAGATGTTTCTGCTGACAGTAATGGCCTATGATAGGTATGTTGCCATATGTGATCCTTTGTACTACCTAACTGTCATGAACCGCAGGGTATGTCTTCAGTTGGTGTTGGCCTGTTGGTGCGGAGGCTTCATCCACTCTATCACACAGATCATATTAGTCATCCAGCTGCCTTTCTGTGGCCCCAATGAACTAGACAACTTCTACTGTGATGTCCCACAAGTAATCAAGCTGGCCTGTGTAGACACTTACGTGGTAGAGGTCCTGATGGTCTCTAACAGTGGTCTGCTGTCTCTTACCTGCTTCTTGGTTTTGCTATTTTCCTATGCAGTCATCCTGATCACCCTGAGAACTCACCTTCGTCAGGGCCAGAGCAAGGCACTCTCTACTTGTGCTTCCCATATAACAGTGGTTAGCTTGATCTTTGTGCCATGTGTATTTATTTACCTAAGACCTTTCTGCAGCTTCTCTGTGGATAAGGTATTCTCTGTGTTTTACACAGTGATCACACCTATGTTGAACCCTTTCATTTACACACTCAGAAATAATGATATGAAAACAGCTATGAAGAAGCTGAGAAAAAAATTGTGTTCCATTCTGTTGGTTTATTGAAGTGTGAATCGGAAAAGGTAATTTAGAAAACATACCCTTTCTTGGGACACTCTTACCTTCTTATTCTATAATATGCATGAAAATCAGGTTGATGACTTTGTCACAAAAGAGAAAATGACATAAAACCATAATGCTTAATTAACTCTTGATAACAATTGGAAGACATAGATGTATTTCTCGGGTGCTAAATATTAGCAGGGGACCCAGAAGCATTTACTGGTTGACAAATAGTAGGAATTAAGTGAATGCTAGAATCACAAGGCACCTTAAACATTCAACTCCTTTGTTCTTCTGTTTATAAGAAACCTTCACCTAGTGTTGGGAGCTATTGAAGCAGGAAATTGAACACATGTACAGGGCTGTGGCATGGCCGGGGCACTGCCAACCCGAGAACAAAGAGATTCCTCAAAGGACAAGATAAGGCCACAGCTGTACACTCATTTGGGAGATTGGGGATCTTGGCCAGATCCCTGATAACCTAGTCAATGTATTTTACTATTTAACTCTATTCAAATGAAAAAATGCAACTCCTTTTCTGCCCTGCTTCTTTAGGGTTTAACAATTCCTAGTGTCAGGAAGATCCTTTGGACATTTCATCAAGCTTCTTCAGAAGCAGCATAAGCTACTTTTGTACTGTTTCTCAGAAACCCTGAACCTAGCACCAAATTCCCTGTATATTAGTGATCATTCAGGAACTTTGTTCCACACTGTGCCAAATTTTAGAAGTGCAGTCATACAACTCAGTGGAATGAACATATTCTCTTAGCAAAGTTTGTGTGAGAGAAAGGGAAGTCCTAGGGTGATAGAGGCTACTAGTATTTCTGAGAACCAGCTCTATGCAGTGCAAAGCCAGCAGTGATTGGTATTAATAAATTGACATAAAAATAAATTGAATTGAGAGTCTGTTCTAGGCCTAAGTGGCTTTTGGCAAGGTCTGCAGCTGGTATGGGGATGAAATTAACCCCCAGGACAAAAACCAGGACCAAAACTGACAAATGTGAAGTTCTGTGAAGTTCTGGCACCTCAAAGCAAGAGAAACGTGACAGTTGAGGCTGTTACTTGACCAAATTCCTTCTAGTTCAGTCATCTCAGAAGATAATCAGATTACTGGTTAACCATCATCTGTTCCTGTGTGCTTTTCCAAAAATGCATTGTTCCTCAATCTTTCAACCTTTACTGCATCAGCAATTCAACCCCATGACTTCCTGCAGCCCACTAGCACACCCTCTCAACTAAGCTGTGCATCTAAAAAAGGCCAGGGACACCATGCCTCTTGGTCCTAGTCCTTATTGGGTTTTGACCATTCTGCTTCCCCTTATAACTAAAATATATAGCTTGTCTGTATTTTGTTCTGTCGTTGCACCCTGAGCAGGAGATTGGTGGTCCTAGGCCAGGACTCTGCAAACTATTGTCTAGCAGAGGCTTCTCTGGAAGAGAAATCTCATTTCATGTAAATTTTTCCTTTGAGTAAAGGCTAAAAATGACCATATGACCATGATGTTTAAGAACTCAAAAAAAAAAAAAAGGAAAGGAAAAATATAGATGATGTGGTTCAAAGTACTCTCTCTAGCCTTGAGATGCTCATAGTTATTCCTCTGAGTGACAAGTGTGCTTTGAGGAGTAGACAATATCATTTAACTTCATTTTAATTAATGAACTCAGTTTTTAAGTGAGTTGCCCAAGATCCCTTAGAAAAAAGTCATGAAAGGAAATAATTTTAGATAATTAAGCTAGTTTTTTATACTAAAAGAAAGATGTTTATTCAGATGTTATTGATTAAATGTTTGATTTCTACTATCTCTACAGAAGGTCCAGTACTAGGAAATCCCTAAAAAGTTTTATTTAACATTCAAATTTAAAGTTACATATTTCTGACATATTTCCTTGAAAATTTAATGTCTATAGAAAGATATGTATTCTATTTATTGAATAACAAGATAATCACAAGGTTTCCGCAATATTTTTGTATTTGCTTACTTGATTTCCTAGTCAGTTGCAATGGAGATTTTCTGATTGTTTACTGAAAACTATACTTCAAAGAAATCTTTGAAATTTCAACATTTACTAGCATTTATTAGTTATCTTATAATCTATCATGTAAGAGCTTTTAAAAAATATTGGAATAAAGTATGGATTTCCATTTCTGTGCTGGGTCTTTATTTTTAGGAAACTGTATGTATGCCTGGATTTATTGCTACAGAAAACTTCTCACAGAACAGGACCAATGCTACTACTTAGAAGATTTAGTGGCATGGACAAAAGAAGGGAGTAGCAACATACAGAACACTCCTCTTATTTTTCCTTCATTCTGCTCTTTATTTCTGTAGAGGTCCTTTCCCCACCATGAACATCCTGAAAAAGGGATATTTTGAAGATAACATTCTGAAGAGCAGGAAGCTGTGAGCCAGACAGTAGTATGAGGGTTGACAGAAAGCTGTAGATAGTCCTGTGGGTCAGCCAGGCATATTACAAAGGCATGAAGCTTTAGGCTTCTGGAGTAAGGTGGATGCTGCATCTTTTTTTCTGATGTTCATCATTCAGAGCAAAATTTGCGGTCTTGGCAAATCATTTTAAATACCTTGGTGATATCTGCTATTGGTAGCACTATATTTAAGAAGCAGGAACTTTGCACATTCCCTTTTGCAGTTTCAGTCTTCCAACAAGTACTTAATTGGTTACTTACATTAAAATTATTTTATTAGTAAAAAAATAAAATTTCAGGTTTCAGATTTATATGATTGATACTATCTGGTGGTCCAATGCAATAGAGTTCAGATAACATGGGCCCTTTTCCAGAGCTTTCTAATTCTCCTTGGGTCTGTTCTCCTGAGAATATACCATTCTCCTTAAGTTGAAACCCTTGGCTAGATCATTGAGGGACACTGTGAATACAATATTTAGCCAACTATGGAAATCTGGGCTGCAGCATCCACATTCATACAAATGAATGGACTCTTGTGAAGTTTGAAATCAGGAAAAGTGATGGGTTAGAGTTTGAAGGTTGTCTTAGTTACTTTCTTGTCTCTAAGACACAATATTCAACACTCATAATTTAAAGGAAGAAAAGTTTATTTTGGCTCACAATTTGTAGAGGTTTCAGTTCATAGTTGTTTGGCACCAAGGCAGGGCAGCATGGTAGAGAGGTATGCAGAGGGGGAAGAACTCAAGGCATAGAGATGGGAAGCAGAGAGAGGAATCAAGAGAGAAAGGAGGTTTATATACTTTTCCAGGCCATTTCCCCAGTGATCCACCTCCTCAGACCAGGCTTTACTTTGCATTATCGAACCCGGCTTTACCTTCCAACATCAAATTTAGCTATAAACTCATCAGTGGTTAATATCACACCCCAGTGATATTAATCCCATCCCAATCACATCCCAAAAGCCCCATCTAGGCACACATAAGGATTCAGGAGGGTCATCTAGATATAAACTATGATGAAGGGCAAAGGTCTGTTCTGTCCACACTACCACACTCTGTTGTAGAAGTACAAGGGTATTGAGTATTTTAAAGTGTAATTACTGAAGTAACTATGAAGGTACTAGAAGATATTTAAATTTTCTTAGCTTGATTTATAGCGTGAGGTCCTTTTGTTCCTTTTCCTGTGTTCCATGGATATTTGGGGTGTGTCTGCTTCTTTTTCCAGCTCTTGTGACCTTCTGGGATACTAAACCAAAATGATATAAAGAGGTATCTTATCTATGAGATAATGAGAGAATTATTGACTTTGTATTTTCAAGATGCATAATGGAAACTAAAGCTATGCACACTTATAATCTATCTACAAAGTAAATGTTATGCATAGGGTAATTTAAATTAGGAAAACTTGTTCTCACTCTGCCAATCTTTTCTCTCTAAATAACCTAAAAACTAGAAGATAGAAAGAAGTAAGTATGCCATCATATGATCTACTCCTAATTTAGAGGAAACATTTCCTAGAAGGCATCCCTCTAATAATAACTCCTAGTTGTATTTGGACCTTTTAATACTTATGAATCCATTAATAATTAATTAACTTTAATATTCTTCCATTAAATCTACAACTAACTGCTCTGTACCTGGAAATATGGTAGACATGTTTTCCTTTGGAACTTCCACAAACCATCAATATATCACTCAAATATCTACTTGTAAAATCTCTCAGAATACAACAGAAGAAGGTGACTAACACTCTAAAACAGTATATGAGCCCAGAGAGTTTTGAAGTGTGCACTGTGTAGTCTATTGACCTTATCAAGGCCCAATTTCACAGCCTCTCTAGGGGGCATGTTGATGTGGAAAACTATACTGCCAACCTCTTCGATGTTAGATGCACAGAGTTCATGGTCTGACAACATCAAGGAATAAAGTCACAAACCAAAGGAGTATCAGGGACCTGGCCAAGATCCCCAATCTCCCAAGGGAGTGTACAGAGAAGGTTTAAATAAATGATATAAGTGGTATGATTTTAGGGCTCTAGGAGGGTCAAAACCCTCTAACAGAGGTCAAGACTCTGGGGGCTGAGGCAAGGAATGTCTCTGGGTGGCCCGTATTTATTAGATCTTCAAAAAAAAAGGAGATGGGATGCTGAGGAAAGGGTAGGATCTGAGCACAACCTTGGGGGTGGTTCAAGGATTTTTCCAAGTAACAAATTATGTTAGTTTAGAAGAAGTATCCGAGGAGAAAATCTCCAGGTGGCATTTCACTACAGAAGTAA
>RJWT010030325.1:0-14678 GCA_004365215.1 Cuniculus paca | reverse complement strand
TTGTTTGTTTTGATTGATTTTACTCTATTCTGTGTGGTTTGATTGTAATATGTCTGAAGGTGTAGGCAACTAATCTGAAGATAACAACTATTATGGTAGCCAATGCTGTTTTGCTAATATCTTGAAATTCTGTATTGCTTACATTGTTTTGCTTTGTTTGTTTTGTTTTGTTATGTTTTGTTTTGTTTCTACTGTTTTATTATGTTGTATTTTGTTTGATTTTACTTATCCCTGATGGTATGGGCAGGTATACTGCAGATAACAAGAGGCATTATGGTAGCCTTACTGATTGCTTTTTACCCTGTTTAAAAGTCATGTACCATGTTCATTGCCTTGTTTTGATTGACTTTAATCTGTTTTGTTTTGATTGTATTCTTTTCGAAACAAAAAAAAAATAAAAATAAAAAAAAGTAAGCATAATTAATTGCATTCCTATTTTCATTCTTATCAAAGCTTTTTCTGTTTTTCCTTTTAAAGACAAAGTCCTATTACATTTTCCAGGCTGGTCTTCAACTCCTGGGTTCAAGCAATTCGCCAGATTTAGCCTCCTGAGTAGCTGGGATTACAAGGTACACCACTGCATCCATCCTATTACATAAACATCTAGATCTTTTTCCTTTCTAGTTGCTAACCCAGAATGATCAGAATATCTTTATAATACTATGGTGCTCACTCACATTCAGCATGCAGTCATGGTTTCAATAAAACTATTTGCAATTAAGAAAATAGTTTTTACAAATTACTATAAATCCAAAACATAAGAAGTACAGAGATATGGAGAGGATATAGAGAGAAGAAAATATAGGGAAGTACAGAGATAAAAGAAGTACACACAATCACTCTAGAACTCAATGTTACAACTCCAAAATGTGAACACTGTGATTTCAATATATTTTCTAAAGTTGTCGATTGGCACCAGACCAACAGCCGGAAATACCAATTGGTGTAAGAACTGATGTGTGAATGAAATTCAGCCAAGTTTGAACCAAATGTACATAGTTACAACTTGATTATATGATTGTTCATTTACACTGTATCTGAGTTACAAGGACCTTAAAACACACATCTATTTACATTACTTTACGTTTAGAATTCTCATAGTATTTTCCTTCCCCACGTACCTGGATTCTACAGTTTTGAGAGCTGTGTTTTTAAAGTCAGTCTTCTTTACTTCAGAGGTCACATCACTCATCTCTTTGGATATGTTCGTCTCACTTTTTATTGGAGTCAAGGTAGTCTGAAAACATCTTTCACCTTCAAAAGTCAACGTTATGTTTGAGATGGTGACACGTTTCGAGGATTCTTTGAATTCATTTTTACTTCTTGTATATCGTAGACAACCAGTCTTCAGAACATTTTCTCCTTTTTCCTTTGAAAATAGCAAGCAGAGCAAGTTGGTAGTAGAAAAGCACAGCGCTGAAACAGATTATTTATGGAGCAGGATATAGCATAGTAACCACTGTGTCCATATTTACGAGAGTTTACAGGCGCCTTCCCAGGGCCACGGGGAAGAGCCCGGCTGGTGTTTGACGTGCCGGAGTGGGAACCAGGGCCTGCCTCGCTGCAGAGCATCCTCGAGCAAAAACGTCACCTCACACAAGACAGTGAGCGCTTGACTTCAGCAATTCTTGTCTGTGATCTGTGGAGGGGCAGACTGGTTTTCTACAAATGCCTTGCCATCTACACCTCAGCTTGAGGCTACTTTTAAGAGCAGAGAATAAGAGACAACGACTTGGGGTTCATAATAGTAGTATTAAAACCTCATATGGTACTTAAAACCTCATACGGAAAAAAATCTTTTTCTTAACTTCTTAACTTCCGGGCATCTGTTAATGTGCCATCTCTCCCAGTCAATCACTCACTGACAAGTCACAATCTCTCCCGAAGGCAGCAGAACAACTGATCGGAGCCTTAAGGCCTGCGTCTCTAATGCCCCCCACCCAGCCACCATCTTCCTCCCGTACCCCTGAGTGGTTTATTACCCCTATTACTTTTTCTTAAAAACAATGCAATATTCATATTTCTTGAAAGTAAAAATTAATTTTTTCTTACAGTGGAGTACATACTTATACTAGAACATTTGAAAAAGCTCCTAAGGAAGGATCGTTGCAAGTTCAAGACCAGCCTGGACTACAAAGTGAGCCCAAGGCCAGTCTGAAAGGCATAGTGAGACTCTGTCTCAAAAAGACAAGGGCCAGCAACTTAGCCCGGTAGCATAAGTGCCTGCCTGGCAAGCGCAAGGTGATGAGTTCAATCCCTGGTGCTGCAAAAAAAAAAAAAAAAGAAAAATCTCCTAAGGAATTGAAAGAAAATTACTCCTGGAAAAAAAGAAAGAAAAAAAATTATTCCTTGGATGATATTATTACCCAGAGACAACTATTCCTTTTTTTTTTTGCGGCACCGGGGATTGAACTCACGACCTTGCGCTTGCCAGGCAGGCGCTTAGGCCGCTGAGCTAGATCCCCAGCCCAGAGACAACTATTCCTCTGGTACAATTATTTCCTACTTTTTTTTTGTTCATTTATTTGTTTTGCGTATAACTGTTGTGAGATCATTTTGAAGTTGTGTCCTACATTTTTCACCTAAGATTATAAGCATTTTCCTTCTGTCACTGTAATTTGTGTAAAACAGCTTACATTTCTCCAAATTAAAAATTGTCTTTATTGTAGGAAAGAGAAAATTAAGAGAAGTGTAAATAAGACATAAAATGCCCATAATCCCATAATCTAGAGATAAACCGCTATTCACAAAATGAATTTTTAAAATATGTATATAAATATATTTTTATATCCTGGAGGTTGTAGTCTTCACTTTTGCTTAATCTTCTCTCATGAACATTTTTCTAGGCCAAGAAACATTCTTCAACAGAATAGTAATTAATTTAATAAATTTTTATTGAGTACCTATGATCTTGCCAGCTACTAGGGTAGTTTCAGAACACGATAAATCATGCACTTGCCCTTCATAGGTTTAATTTTATTTGACCATTTCTGGTGGATAAGTATATTGTGTCCATGCTCTCATTAATTCATTTGTAGAGCACAATGTAGATAAGGTATGATTAGTATCTATGTGTCCATGTGTGTTTGGTGCTGGGATGGAACCCAGGCCTCGGGCAGGCCAAGCACTCACTTTCCCACGACCTGCACCCTCAACCCACAATCAACATCTTTGTAACTAAATCTTCATTTCTGTCAAAAGGTAGAGATTTTCAAGGATTTTAATTCATAATCATTTCAAGAACGTTGAGCCAACTCTTCTCCATACCATGAATCTGTATAAATTTCCAGTTAACCACACCTTGGATAACAATGAGCAATTTTATTTTTTTAATTGACAGTTACATTGGTTAATTTTTTGTCAAGGTTGTGGGGGCAGAGGACAGAAATGGGAGACATTGGTAAACAGGTACAAAGCCATACAGCTGGGTCGGGGGAGGATGCCCTGGTGTTCTGTTCCATAGTGTGGTGGTTATAGATTAAAAAAAAAAAAGTGGACTTAAAGCTTTTTTTTTCTTAAAAAAATTTTTTTTTTTTACTTTATTAGTACATGTTTGCAGTTCATGCAGTTTACAATCATTTTGGGGAGTGGTTACATGTGCATACCACAGCTTGTTTTTTTCTTTTTAGGTTCCCCTTCCCCTTCCCTCCTCCTCCGGCACTCCTCCAATTCCCCTATTCATTATTCATTCTTCTTGATATTATTAAACTTAGTGCGTGTCATGGCAAATAACGTTTACCTTAATTGAGGTTATTAGGTATCTGGTACAATCTATCTTTATTCTACTATTTGACCTTCCCCTCCTCCTCACACTTTTTCCTTTGGACCACTTCCCTATTGCAAGTGATCCATTTCCTAGTTCCCTTCTATCCATCCTTGTTACTCTCTTTGTTTGTACTTCGCCTCACTCAAATGAGAGATACCATGTGGTATTCAAGCTTGTGTGTCTGGTTTATTTCCTTCAACATTATATTTTCCAGGTGTATCCATTTTCCTAAAAACAGCTCAAATCTGTCATTCTTTATAGTAGAGTAGTATTCTATTATATGCTGATATTATATTTTCTTTATCTAATTGTCTGTTGATGTGCATACAGGTTGCATCCAGGATTTAGCTATTACAAATTGTACTGCTATAATAAACACTGGTATCATGTATTACTCTAGTATGACTTCAGCTCTTTGGGGAAGATACCCGGCAGGGGGAATACTGGGTCGTGGAATTTCTAATTTTAGTTCCTTGAGAAATCTCCATAGTGATTTCCATAATGGTTGTATCAGTTTACACTCCCACCAACAATGTGGGAGGGTTCCTTTTTCTTTTCTTCTTTCTTTTTTTTTTATTTTGAAAAAAACACAACCAAACAAAACAAAACAGAGTAGAGTCAATCACAACAAAACAATGAACATGGTACATGACTTCTAAATAGGGTAAAAAGCAACCGATAATGGCTACCATAATGCCTCTTGTTATCTGCAATATACCTGCCCATACCATCAGGGATGAGTAAAATCAAACAAAATACAACAAAATAAAACAGTAGAAACAAAACAAAACAAAAAAGGCAGAAAATGTAAGCAATACAAAAGTTCAAGATACTAGTAGAACAGCAGTGGTTACCATAATGTTTGTTATCTTCAGAATAGTTGCCTACACCTTCAGACATAATACAATCAAACAACACAGACTAGAGTAAAATCAATCAAAACAAAACAATGAAAGCAATACAGTGTTTCTAAACAAGGTAATTGGACATCCTTGATGGCTGCAATTATATATTTTGTTGTCTTTAAAATAGCTGTCCATGCCATCAAGTATAATAAAATCAAACAAAGCAGAATGAAATGAAACTAATCAGAACAATGAAGACAATCTGAATTTCAAATCATGATAATAGATTAATAGTAGTCATTTCCTTCCCTTTTTAGATAATTCCTCCCCTTCAACTTTCCCAATATATATTGTGCATTTTGGATCCCACTAACACCTTTAGTTTGTTATGCTATGGAGACAACACAAAATTCACCCTTGTGACTCTGGCCCATTACATACATGAGCACTATTACCAGTTGCCTCTATCTACCTACAAGAGCCTTGAGGTTATCTTCCTTTATAGCTGAGTAGGTATCCACCACATAAGATACCATGTCTTTTTTATCTGTTCTGAAATTAATGGGCAGGCTAACCCTACTTTTTTTTCAGGCTCCCTGTCACTTAGGGCACTGTTCTCTCTCCTTTGACTTTCAGTCTATGAATTTTCTTTCTAGTTAAATGTGTTTCTTGTACAGAGCATATTGATGGATCCTGTCTCCTGATCCACTCTGCCTCTGTTTCTTTCTATTGGTGCACTGAGGCCCTCTTACACTGCATTGTCTCTGCCATGCTATTTTCCTGCCATTGGCTCCCTATTTTTCCTCTCCATTCAATCGACTGGCCCCACTTGATGGTCCCCCTCTGACATTGTTCCTGAGATCGTGGTCCTTTTTCTCTCTCTCTCAAATGTCCTTTAGTAATCTTTGTAGGGTTGGTTTGGTGGTCATGAATTCCTTGAGTTGTTCTTTGTCCTGGAAGTATCTTGTTTCTCCATTCATTTTGAAGGAAAGTTTTGCAGGGTACATCAGTCTGGGTTGGAAGTTGTTTTCTTTCAGGTCTTACAATACTTCACTCCAGCCTCTTCTTGACATGATGGTTTGTGTTGAGAAGTCTGCTGTGATTCTGATGGGTTTTCATTTATAGGTGATGTGTTTCTTTTCTCTAACAGCTTTTAATATTCTGTTGTTGAGTTGAATTTCTGGGATCTTGATTACTATATGTCTGGGTGTCGATTTGTTTTGGTTATGGCTAGCTGGAGTTCTATATGCCTCACTTATTTGAATGTCACTACCTTTTCCCTTGCTTGGGAGGTTCTCCAAAATTATTTCTGTAAATAGGGTCCTCATGTCATTTGTCTTGACCCCTGCTTTTTCACTCACATATTTAATTCTTAAGTTATGTTTCTTTGAGTTGTCTTGCAGTCATTGAATTGCTACTTCCTGATTCCTTGTTATTTTTAAGAGATCTTTCCTTTTGTGATCACAAGCTGCAAACCTGTCTTCAAGGTTTGAAAGTCTAGCTTCAATTTCTTTCGAGTAATTTTGCCAGCTTTCAATGGAGTTTTTAATTTTCTGGATATCTCTTTGAATCTGTTTCATGCATTCTAAATCTCTCTTACGCTGTTCATTCATGGTTTCCCTCATTTTCCTATGCTCCTCTATTTTTTTAATCTGTGTCTTCTTTAGAGATGTTTAGTATTTCTTTTATTATGTTTTTCATTTCTTCTTTTACCTGGGATAGAATTTCTGTTCTAATTTCTTTTATAGCTTCCTGAAGTTGTTTCTTCACTTCAGTTGACATTACTTCAGTCATTTCAGGTGCGTGATTCTTGATTTCCTCCATGTTTACCTCTCATGGGCTTGTATTGCTTGAGTTGGATGCCAGAGATTGCCTCTCCCTCTTTGTCTTGGCATATTCCTGATTTCTTCCACACAGCAAGTAGTGTGGTCCCAGGCACCCTGGCACTGGCCACAACTTCTCTGAAGCTAGACTGTTTGGCTTTTCTGGTCAGTGCTGGCTATGTACATCCAACGGTGGGCGCCCATGTCTCTGCACTGAGTTGGGTACCGACACACCCAGAGTTTGCACGGGAGCAGACCTGGTCAGGCCCTGAGAATCTAAGCTGTTTAGGAACCTATGCAATGTTGTCTGAAACAGGCATGGGAGTGGACCTCAGTCCAAACAGCTTCCATGGGTCTGCCCACAACCTGGAGCTGCTGAATGACTGTTTGGTTTTTCTGGCCTTGGTCCAAGCAACTTCCGTGGGTCTGCCCACAACCTGGCACTGCTGGCATAATTGGGTAGCAGTCTTGGCCCTGGGCGTAACCTGCCCACTTCCAAGATGGCGCCTGGCCAATCACTCTCTCCAGTGGGGGGATGGAATTCCCAGCACTCACCACCAGCCAGTGCAGACCTCCGAGCCCGCCACTCTCCTTCACCCCCGCGCTTCTCCACAGAGACCTCTGGGGCCAACCATGGCTGCCACTGTGACCGTGACTGCCACTGGAACCACAACTGTGCATCTTCAGGCTCAGCAGGTCTTCTGGCAGGGTGAGTCTGGCTCCAGGCTAAGGCACTGCCAGCCACCACCTTCTTCTTCATGTAAATTCTTTTTATTCTCTCTGTGGGCTTCAATTCATATTTTAGATTCTCCTGGGGCCCAGGGGACCCACTTCCTTCCTCGTTGTCCTCTCCATGATGTTATATTCCAGCATCTGAACTATTTCTCTCAGAGAGACTGTTTACTCTGCTGCTTACTGTTTTGCCATCTTTGATCGTCTGGAGGGTTCCTTTTTCACCACAGCCTGGCCAGTGTTTGTTATTGTTTGATTTCTTAATGATTGCCATTCTTTCTGAAGATGGAATTTAATTTGCATTTCTCCAATGGCCTGAGATGTTGAGCATTTTACCATACATTTGGGATTTTTTGTTGTCGTTATTTGGTTTTTTTTTTTTTTTTTTTTTTGGTTTTTGGTACTGAGAATCAAACTCAGGACCTTGCAATTGCCAGGCAGGCACTGTTCCACTGAGCTCTATCCCTGATCCCCATATATTTGATGATCATTGGTAATTCTTCCTTGGTGAAGTGTCTGTTCATTCCTGTTGCTCATTTCTTGACTGTGTCTTTAACTTTAGGTGACTTAATTTTTTTGAGTTCTTTGTATATTCTAGCTATTAGTCCTCTGAGAAGTCACTGGCCAAAAATTTTTTTCACATTCTGTAGATTGTCTCTCACTCTACTGATTGATTCTTTTGGTATACAGAAGCTTTTTAGTCTGATATAATTCCACTTGTTGGTTCTTGCTGTTGTTTCTTGTGCAACTGAGGTTCTGACTGGGAAATACTTTCCTACACATATGTCTTCAGGAGTTTTACATATTTTATCTTCCAGTAGGTTTAATGTTTCTGTTTCAGTGTTTAGATTTTGGATTCGTTTTTATTTTTAGCATATGGTGAGAGAGAAGGTTACATTTTTAATCTTCTGCACATGGACAACTAGTTTCCCCATCACCACTTGATTTTTTGATAATAGCCATTCTATCTGGAGTGAGATGGAATCTCAGTGTTTTTAACTTTACATTTCTTGAATGACCAGTGATGTTGAATATTTTTTCATGTATTTATTTTATTTCATATATTTATTTATTTAATATTTATTCATATATTGATTTCATGTATTTTATATATTTATTATTCTGTTTGTACTTCTTCATCTGAGAAGTGGGCATCTATTCATTTCAGATGCCCATTTGTGAATTGAGTCTTTAAATGTGGGAGGTCTGATTTTTTGAGTTCTTTATATATTCTAGACTATCAGTCCTTTGAGGAGTAGCTGGAAAATTTTTTCCCACTCTGTGACTTGCTTCTTCAATCTGTTAGTGATTTCTTTTGTTGTGCAAAAACTTTCTTTCTCTTTCTTTCTTTCCTTTCTTTCTTTCTTTCTTTCTTTCTTTCTTTCTTTCTTTCTGTCTTTCTTTCCTTCTTTCTTCTTTTTTTTTTTGTCTTTTTGAGACAAGGTCTCACTATGCCGTTCAGGCTGCCTTGAGCTCACTTTGTAGCCCAGGCTGGTCTCGAACTTGCAGTGATCCTCCTGCCTCAGCCTCCCAAGTGCTGTTATTACAGGAGTGTGCCACCACGCCTGGCTGCCAGCATCATTTATTAAAGAGGCTTTCTTTCTTCCAGTGAAGGTGTTTGGCTCCTTTATCAAAGATAAGCAGCTGAGTGTATTTGGAATTGTTTCTGCCTCTTTATTCTGTTCCATTGATCCTTGGGTTTGTTTTTCTGCCAGTACCATGCTGTTTTTTATCATGATAATTTTGTAGTATAATTTCAGGTTGGGGATTGTGATGTCCATGCCTTGCCTTTAGTGCTCAGAATTGCTTTTCCTATGCTAGGTCAATTCTGGCTCCAAATTAAGGTAAGGATTGTTTTCTCTAGTTCTGTGAAGTATGCTATTGGTATTTTGATTGGGATTACATTAAGTCTGTGTAACAGTTTTGGAGGTATGGCCATTTTTACTATATTGGCTCTACCCATCTAAGAACAAGAGATATTCTTTATTCTTTTTTTTTCCTTTCCTGGTTGTTTTGTTTTGTTTTGTTTTTTTGAACAAGATCTTGCTGTATATTTTAGGTTGGTCTTGAACTCACTGTGTAGTCCAGGCTGGCCTCAAACTCACAGTGATCCTTCTGCCTCAGCCTCCTGAATGCATACATGGGTTAGCCACCATCCTTGGCTTCCATCTTTTCATATCCTGTTCAATCTCTTTTTTCAGAGTGCTGTAGTTTTCAATGTAAAGATCTTTTACTTCCTTTATTAGATTGATTCCTAAGTATTTCATTTTCCTTGATGCTATTATGAAGTGTCATTTCTCTAATTTCTTTCTTAGTGAGTTTGTTATTTGTGTACAGGAATGCTGCTGTTTTTTGTGTTGATTTTGTATCCTTCTACACTGCTAAATTTGGTTATTAATTCTAGTAATCTTTTGGTGGAGTTTTTGGGTCTTCTATGTAAAGTATTGTGTCATCTGCAAATAATGAAATTTACTTTCTTCCTTTCCTATCCTTATTCCTTTTCTTTCTTTCTCTTGTCTAATCACTCTGGTTAAAATTTTCAGAACTATATCGAATAACAGTGGTGATAGTGGGCATCCTCAACTTGTTCCTGGTTTTAAGAGTGAAAGCTTTCAGTTTATGACCATTTAATATGATGCTGGCTGTTGGTTTACAGAGATGGCTTTTATTAGATTGGTATAAAGACTTACTATTCCAATTTTTTTTTTTTTTTTTTTTTGAGACAGGATCTCAATATGTAGTTCAGGTTGGCCTGGACTCACTATGTATATCAGGCTGCCTCAAACTTTCAATAATCCTCCTGACTTATCCTCCCAAGTGCTGGGATTACAGGCATGCACTGTCAAGCCTGGCTTTATTCCAATTTTCTATAGCTTTTTTTTTTTAGTCATTAATGGGTGTTGGACTATGTCAAATGCTGTTTGTGGATCTATAGAGATGACTGTATTGGGCCGGAGATACAGCTCAGATGTAAGCAACTGGCCTGGCAAACACAAGGTCACTGGTTTGATTCCTGGTGAAAGAAAAAAAAAAAAGAGAGAGAGAGAGAGAGAGAGAGAGATGACCATGTGGCTTTTATCCTTGTTTCTGATAATGTGGTGTGTTACACTTATTGATTTAAATATGCTGGACCGTTGCTGCACCCCTGGGATGAATCCTACTTGGTCATGATATATAATCTTCTTGATGATTTGTTGCCTTCTGTTTGCCAGTATCTTATTGAGGATTTTTGCATCTATGTTCATTAAGGAGATTGGCCTAGAGTTCTCTTTCTTAGTTGGGTCCTTCTTTGGTTTTGGTATCAGGGTAATGTGTGCTTCTAGGAATGAGTTTGGGAGTATGGCTTCCCTTTCAATTTCATTAAAGAGTTTGAGGAGTAGTGACATTGGATCATCTCTAAATTTCTTGTAGAATTCAGCAGTGCATCCACAAGGGACTGGGCCTTTCTTTGTTGGTAGTTTTTAAAAACTTTCTTCAATTTCATTGATATTGAGTTATTTAGAATTTTTAAATCTTCTTGATTCAACTTTGGTAACTCATATGTGTTTAGTAATCTGTCCATTTCTTTTGTGTTTTCCATCTTAGTAGAGTACTGGTTTCAAAGTAGGTACTGATCTGGATTTCTGCAGGATCAGTTGTGATTTCCCCCTTTTCATTCTTAATTGCATGGATTTGAGTCTTTTCTTTCCTTTTACTGATAAGGTTGGTATCTTGGTTACTTTTTTCTTGTTGTTGAGACAAAATACCTGATGCCCAAAATTAGGGAAGGAAAGGTTTATTTAGTTTACAGTTTTTGGAGGTTTCAGTATGTACTCAGTTGGCTCCAAGGCAGGATGGGATGGCTAAGGGGCAACTGTTCATGGTGGCCACAAGTGACAAGATCAAAAAGGGCAAGAGAGGAAAAACACCCTCCTTACCACCCTTACATTGTATGTTGGCTCTCTGCCCCTGGGCAGGTGCAGCAAGCACTCACACCACCAATCCCAGTGCTAGACAACAAACCAATCAGAAATACTAGGTTCAGAGCCTCCATGATTGCATGAGGCCTGGTGGGGGGGCATCCAAACACAAACCGTAACAGTTGGCTAAGGCTTTGTCTGTTTTATTTAATCTTCCAAAGAACTAATTCTTAATTCATTAATTCTTTGTATTTTTTCCTTAGTCTTAATTGCTTTAATTTCTGCTCTGATCTTTATAATTTCTTTCCTCATATGCACTTTGGGTTTAACTTGCTTTTCTTTTTCTAGAAGCTAGGGGTTCAATATTAGGTTGTTTACTTAAGCTTGCTCTGTTTTTCATATGTGGGAATTCATTACTATAAAGATTCCTCTTAGGACTGCTTTCATTGCATCCCATAAGTTCTGGTGTGTTGTACTGGTGTTATTGTTTAATTATAGAAACTGTCTTAACTTCTTTAATTTCATCTGTGACCCACTGGTTGTTCTGGAGGGTGTTATTTAATTTCCATGAATTTATGCAGTTTTTGTGGTTTCTTTTGCCACTGATTTCCAATTTCATTGCACTATACTTTGATAATATGCATGGGGTAATTTCAATTCCTTTGCACTTACTTAAGCATTTTCTATGAGCTAATATATGGTCTATTTTGGAGAAAGTCCTGTGTGAAATGAGAAGAATGTATATTCTGATGTTGTGGGGTGGAACACTCTATAGACATCTACTAAGTCCCTCTGTTCAAAAGTTTGGTTCAGTTCAGATACTTCATTGTTGATTTTTTGTCTAATTCACCTGTCTGTTTGTGACAGTGGAGTACTGAGATCCTCCATTTCAATTGTATTAGTCCTTATTTGATTTTTCATTCCATTAATATTTGTTTTATATAGTTGTGTGCACTGATATTTGGTGCATGTATATTGCTATCTCTTCTTCTTGAATTGTACCCTTTATAAGGATGTAGTGACCTTTTTTTTTTTGCACCACCGGGGATCAAACTCACGACCTCGCGCTTGCCAGGCAGGCGCTTACACCCCTGAGCTAAATCCCTGGCCTCGTAGTGGCCTTCTTTGTCTCTCTTAGTCTTGGCTTAATATCCACTGTCTGCAAATAGAATAGCTACCCTTGCTTTCTTCTGGGTTCCTGTTGTATAGAGTATTGTTTTTCATCCTTTGACTTTCAGTCTATGAATTTCTTTTTGAGTTAAATATGTTTCTTGTACATAGCATATTGTTGGATTTTGCTTCTTGATCCATTCTGCCCATCTGTTTGGTGAATTGAGACCATTAACATTGATGATTATAACTGATACGTATTGACTTTGTCATGTTATTTTCCTGTTGTTTCCTTTTCTTTGCCCTCTGTTTAATTGCATGCCTTGCCTGGTATATTCATTCTGCTGGGGTTCATGGAGTGATAGTCCTTGTTATCTGTTTTTAGAATGCCCTTCAGAATATTTTGGAATATTTGGTCATGAATTTCTTTAGGTGTTTTTTGTCATGGAAGTATCTTATTTCTCCATGAATTTTGAAAGATAGTTTTTTGGGGTACATCAATATAGGTTGGAGGTTTTTTCTCTTAGGGTTTGAAATACTTCATTCCAAGCTCTCCTTGACTTGTGGGTTTGTTTTGAGAAGTCTGCTGTGATTCTGATGAGCTTTCCTCTATAAGTGATATGTTTCTTTTCTCTAACAGCTGTTAATATTCTCTTCTTACACTGAATTTCTGGAATCTTAACTATTATATGCCTTGGTGTAGTTTTTATGTTTTTTTTTTAATCATGGCTAATTGGAGTTCTATATGCCTCACTTAGCTGTATGTCAAGTTATTTTCCCTGCTTGGGAAGTTTTCTGCCATGACGTCTGTGAAAGGGTTTTTTATGTCATTTGCACTATCTCTTGCTGTGTCATTGACTCTGAGCAATCTTATGTTATTCTTCTTTGCATCATCTAACAGCTGCTGGATTGATTTTTCAAGATTCCTTGTTATTTTTAATTTATTTTGTTATTTATGTCTTTTTGAGACAGGGTCTCACTATGCAGTTCAGGCCAGCCTTGAGCTCACTTTGTAGCCCAGGCTGGTCTCGAGCTTACAGTGACCTTTATACCTCAGCTTCCTGAGTGCTGGGATTACAGGCATGCTCCATTATGCCCTGCTGTCCTTGTTATTTTTGAGAGTCTTTCTTTTCATAATCACTAACTACAATCCTAATCGTCTATATCTGAGAGTCTGCCCTCACATTGGTTCGTTCTGCTGTGTATATATTCAATGGAATTTTAAATCTCCTGAATACCTGTTTAAATCTGTTTCATTGATTCTGTTTCTTTCCTATCTTGGGTTTTCATGGTTGTATCATTTCTTAAACTCAATTTTTTTAAAAATCTGTATCTGCTCTAGAGTCTCTACCCATGTCTTTCATTATGGTCACCATCTCTGTAGTTATCTGAGAAATTATTTCTTTTTTTTCTTTTTCTTTTTTTGGTACCAGGTATCAAACTCACAACTTTGCACTTGCCAGATAGGCGCTTTGCCACTGAGATATATCCCTGGCCCTGAGAAATTATTTCTGATTTGATTTTTTTTAATAGAACCTCATTCATTTGCTTTGTTATTATTACCACTTCAGAGTCCAGGTGGGTGGTTTTAAAATTTTTCCACATTGTTGACCCCTGGGTTTGCCTTTGATGAGCTGGAAATCTGGGGTTGCATCTCATTTAAGTGTCTTCTCATCTTCTTTTTTTTGTTTAATTGCTAGGTTAATGCCTATAAATTGCTTATGTGAGTGGTTTTATTGCTAGTATTTAGAACTCTTAGGAAATGACTACTTCTCAGAGATGTCTTCTAGGTGTGGCTTTTGTGTTTTGAGTCAGTTACAAGATCATATCTCTTCTATTTATTGGGGATGAGAATTTGCTGCCCCTGGTTCTTTGGCACTGGTCTATAGTATTGTTTATGACCCTTAGACAATCTCAATCTTGGCATACCAGGAAGAACAACTGGTTAGAACAATTATGTCACCTTGGCTAAAGCAGTACAATCAGCAATAACAATAGCATCAAACACAGCTGAGAAAATGACAAACTGTGGTAATTATTAATTTCCTACCTTTAGTCATATGAACTAGATTTGTGGTGATATAATAAAATCTAAAAATGAACCAGAAAATTGTGTACAGTAAAGAAGCCCTCAATATGGTGATTTTACCCTCAGGGAAGAAGATGTAAAAGGTGTCGGGGGAAAAATAGAGAAATAAAAGAGAAAGAGACTAGAAGCAAAGTTGGAGAACAAAGGAAGATTATGCAAACTTTAGGAAACTGGTGAAGAAGACAAGAGGGAAAGAAAGAAGGAAGAAATAAAAACAAGAGCAGAACAGAACAACAATAGAAAACCAGAAACCATGTTCACACTCATATAAAAACAAGAACAATCAAGAAAAAGCAATACAAAACAAAAAGAAAAACAAGAATAGAAAGAAAAAGTGAAAAAAATAACATTAAATCAAAAATATATCCACTCAAAATGTCTTTGCTGTCGCTGGTAGACAATGTGGGCAGATAG
>RJWT010030324.1:0-14680 GCA_004365215.1 Cuniculus paca | reverse complement strand
GGTGCACATACATCACTGTGGTAAGATGATTTCACTCCTTCTGGGAATATGCCCAGAAGCGGAATAGCTGGGTCAAATGGGACTTCCAGTCCTAGCTTTTTGAGAAACCTTCAGACTGACCTCCACAGTGGTTGCACCAGTCTGCACTCCCACCAACAGTGGAGAAGTGTTCTTTTTTCCCCACACCCTCTCCAGCATTTATCATTGGTGGTTTTCTTGAACCTGGCCATTCTTTCTGGAGTTAGATGAAATCTCAGAGTTGTTTTAATTTGCATTTCTCTAATGAGCAATGATCCTGAACATTTTTTCATGTATTTATTTGCCATTCGTATTTGCTCAGCTGAGAAGTGTGTTTTCATCTCAGATGCCCATTTCTGGATTGGGTCTTTGAATTTCGAGGGCCTCATATCTTTTAATTCTTTATATGTTCTAGATAGAAGACCTTTGTCTGAAGGGCAGTTGACTAAAATTTTTTCCCAATTTATGGGTTTTCTTTTCACTCTGTTGGAGATTTCTTTTGACATGCAAAAACTTTTTAACAAGACAAGATCCCAGTTGTTGATTCTGGGAAGGGTTTCCCTTGCAGTTTGACTTTTGTTCATGAATTCTCCACCTACTCCTATGTTTTCAAGAGTTCTACCTACTCTGTTTTCCAGCAGATTTAGTGTTTCTGTTTTAATGTTTAGATCTTTGAACCATTTTGACTTTAGTTTAGTGTATGGTGATAGGCTTGGGTCTATTTTTAGTTTTTGGCATATGGAAAGCCAGTTTTGTTTTGTTTGATTTTGTTGCATTTGATGGCATGGACAGCTATTTCAAAAATAACAAAATGTATTATAGCAGCCATTATTGATTTCCTATTATCTTGTTTCAAAGCCTTGTATTGCTTTACTTGTTTTCTTTTGATTGATTTTATTCTATTTTATTTTGTTTGATTTCATTATGTCTGATAGTATAAACAGCTTCTTTGAAGATAGCAAGATGCATTATAGTAGCCACTGTTGTATTTCTATTGTCATGTTTTGAAGTCCTGTATTGCGTTCATTGTTTTATTTTGATTGGTTTTATTCTACCCATTCAGGCTGGCCTTGAGCTCACTTCTGTTTTCTTTGGTTTTATTATGTCTGATGGTATGGGTAGTTATTTTGAAGATAACAAGAAGCATTATGGTAACCATTATTGATTTCCTTTTAGTCTTGTTTTGAAGTCTTGTATCATATTCATTGGTGTGTCTTGACTATTCTATTTTATTTTGTTTGATTTTATTATGTCTGATAGTATAAGCAGCTACTTTGTTAATAACAGGATACATTATTGTAGCCACTGTTGTATTCCTACTGTCTTGTTTTGAAGTCTCATATTGTTTTCATTGTTTTGTTTTGATTAGTTTTGTTCTGTTCTGTCTTGTTTGATTTTATTGAGCCTGATGGAATGGGAAGTTATTTTGAAGATAGCAAGAGGCATCATGGTGGCCACTGTTGGTTTATTTTTATCTTGTTTTGAAGTCTTGTATCATGTTCATTGTTTTGTTTTGATTGACTCTATTTTGTTTTATTTCCTTTGGTTTTATTCTCTTCAAAATAAAAAAAAAATTCAAAAATTTAAAAAATAAAACCAGTTTCCAGATACAAGACATTCTTATTCTTAGCATTTTACAACTGGAACATTATAACACAGTTTAACAATCCTTAAGAACCAGCATTAAGTCTATCAACATTATATTACATTAGAAACATAACATTTTGTCCTTGATCCCCGAAAGACTCATGTATATCCCTTTATGCAAAAGGCATTTAGTCCATCAGAAAGAGGTGCCAAAGTCTTAACAGTTTCAGCATTGCTGAAAAGTTCAAGTCCCAAGTCTCCTCCAAGATGGAAGGCAAACTCTTAGCGGCATACCCCTGTACAAATGAAAACAAAGTCAGACACTTCCAACATGCAATGGCACAAGATAGACATTACCATTCCAAAAGTTACAAACAGGGGAATACAAAGCATTGGAACTAAAGCAAGTCCAAAATCCAGTAGGACAAATGTTAAGTCTTGTAGCCATATGTCCAGCATCTGAAGCAATCTATGGCAAATTGTGAGTTCAAAAGGGCTTGTGTGACTCCACCCCTATAGTACTTCTGGTGGTTTTAGCTCCCATGGCTTCTCTCTTGTACTTGCTCTGCTCAGTCCTTGCAGTTTTCCTTAGATGATCCACACTCCTGGCTTCTCTAAACTTCTGGTTCTCCATTGCACCTTTGACTTCATACTCACAGCTTCACACATTGCCTTCTCAGGGACACACTGCCTGGCATTGCAGGCCCTCTGAAATTGAGGTGGAAGCCTTTTTAACCTCAGAATTTGTGCATTTTCCATCACCTAAAACCAGCACCACATGGATGATGCTGAGGTCCGCTGCCAGCTGGAGTAGTAGCCAGGCTTTCCTCTTTCTTGGCTATAGGGGTCGAGTGTCTGGATCACTGAGAACTCTGAACCTGATTCTGAGGAACAGATTCTCCATGCCACTGCCATTCTGGAACCTGGTGCGGCCGCACTGCCATTCTAGAACATTGTGCTCTGTCACTTTCTCCTCCAAGCAAAGTCTTTCACTTTTGCAGTTTTGAGACTGCAAAGCGTGGGGACCCGCTGCCTTTTTCCACGATGCTGCAATTCATCTTTTTCATTTTTTTGTTCTTTCTCACAATTGAGATCTCAGCTCTGTCTTCACAGCCCACAACTTTACTGGAGGTTCCTTTCTGGCCAAACTCACATTTTAAATCATCCTTCTGGGCTCTTTGCTCTTCATTTGCAACATAAATCTGGCAAAAATCCCCAACAATAATCGTGCTACATTCTCACTATTCACTGCCTTGAAATTTCTTCTGCCAGATTAATTAACCCACCATCCTTAATCTTAGTCTCAGGCAAAGTCTCTGGAAATGAGCAAAATTCAGACAAACTTTCTGCCAAGCTATAACACACATCATGTGGAGTCCAACAACTGATGCAGTCCTTCCCAGGAAAAACCTCCTGAGCTGGTTTCTACTGGCAGGATTTCTATCAGCATTCTGGTCTGAGCTCTGACCAGAATCTCCCATGCAGAACAGCCTAAGGCATTCCAGCTCTATACATCCAGGTGACATCTCCAAACTCTTCACATGAGCCATTCCCAGAGGCCCTTGAACCACATATCCAGGTATGGTCACAGCAAAGCCCCCATTCCTGGTACCAAATTCTGTCTTAGTTACTTTTCTCTCATTGCTGGGACCAAACACCCAACACCCAAAATGAAGGAAGGAAAGATTTATTTAGCTTACAGTTTGGAGATTTCAGTCCATAATCAGTTGGCTCCAGGGCAGGGTGGCATGGCACTGGGGCTGACTTCAAGGATGCAGTCAGAGAAAAAGGGGGAAACAAACCTCTTCTCCTTCCTTATATTGTACACAGGCCACATATCCCCACCTCCAGGGCAGGTGTAGCACTCACAAAATCTCCTTGCCCTCCTTTTGTGCAGGATGAGGATTTTTACAAAGTAAGAACCCTGACTCCCTGCTGAGTCTCTCAGCTAAACTTCTAAACTTCTCAAGTTGACACAATGTATTACCCATAACACCCCCTGTAACCAACACCACCCTGTCTATCAGCCAGCCCCAGAGCCCTACTCAGAGACCCAAAGCCCTCTGAAATGAGCCCCTCCCCTACTTAAACTTCCATATAAAACATACTCTTGCCCCTTGCTCTGGGCCAGTGATCTTCTTGCCCTTATCCCTGGCCACACCCAATCCACAATAAAGTCCTTGCATGTTGCTGAAACTGCCTGTCTTAGTGTTCTCAATTGTGCCTCAGTTTACCCAAACAGAAATGTTCCACTGTTGGCCTGTGATGATGGTTTCACAACTCTAAATTTCCAAAAATCCTTAAATTTATACTTAAAACAAGTGGATTTTATGGCATACAAACTGTCTCATAATAAACCTACTTAGAAATGCAAAATACAGAAAGAAATAATCATAGATACAACGGACTTGGTATTGATTTTTTGTAGGCATAATTAAAATGAAAACATTTCTTTAAAAATTGGCACAAAAAGATGTCTTGGATAGTAAAAGAATCCTAGGTGTTTATAGGTAATTCTATCAAACTTTCAAGAAATATTTTATTCTTATACAAGTTGTTTAAGGAGAAGAAGGAGGAAGAAGGGGAAAAAAACAGAGACAGTCAGATACAGACAGAGACAGGGTAAGGGGCAGAGAGAAAGCCAGGTTGTTTTATGGGGCTAGTGCATTTTTAACTTTAAATATAGATGAATATTACAGCAAGGAAAATGACAGAAATTATAGGTGCATTTTGTTTCTAAACATAGGTATCAAGATACAATAGCTGACTGGATTCAATAGTGTATAAAATATGTAGTGATCAAGTGGAATATAATGCACATACAATATTATAAAAAGCAGAAAACTCTTATGGCAACTAAAGTTGAAAAGTTTCAAAATGGTTTCTATATCTTTAGGATTAAGATGTAAATCCCTGAGTTGTGTCACAGGAAGCCTGACCCAGATCCACAAGAGGACATATATGCACAAGTTCATCACCAAAGGTATTTGAGCTCCTGATATAGAACACTGGTGGATGTATCATCATGGATATATAGCTGGGATACGATGTAGCAGAAGAATCAACAGAGTAATGCAGGCAGATCTTGACAACGGTATAAAACAGAATAAGATAGATAACACTGCCTTGTGAATACATTAAAAATGCATACATACAGAGCAATGCACATTTTACAATAATATGTCAAGTAAACAATGCACATTTAACACAGTAACATTAATTTTGAGGGAGAGAGGCGTGTGGGTGAAGTATGCGTAGACTTAATGAATCAGTGAATCCAGTCAACATCCCAGAGGGTGAGTGATTGTTTACCATGAACTGAAAAGTATGATTAACTCAACTCATTCACTGGGTCTTATGGAAGTGTGTCCTTTTCCCAAACTTGTTTCTGGCAATGAAGTAATTCCCTTCCTTTGCTTTAATATTTGTTTAATATTTTAATAATTGTTTAATATTTTAAGAGGCTAATTTTACACATTGCTGGAGGTATTCATTGTTCAAAATAGCGATTATCAGATTTGGTAGTTTTAAAAACCAGAAGCACTTTGTTCTTAACCTAGATACAAATTGAATCATCTGATGTTTAATTTGCTAAGAAAAAATTCTCAATAAACTAAGTTACTCCATAAAGCCTTGTTATCAAAATCACTAGGAAATCTATTTATGCTATTTATGTGTGTGTGCCTGTATTTCTGAAATAACACACACACAACCCATTTTTTCTTTGGGCTAAGAAAAATGTCCTTGTAAACCAATGATTATTAACTTTTTTTCATTATCATTCTCTTTTCCCCAAAGAGACTGTTGAGGTTTTTTTCCTAATCACCCCACCCATGAAATTTCCTAACCACCCACCACCAATATTCTGTCTGTTTAGGTACCACAGCCTTATTAGTTACTTTTCTTGTTGCTGAGACAAACACCTGACACCCAAAGTGAAGCAAGGAAAGGTTTATTTAGCTTACAGTTTTTGGAGATTTCAGTCCATAATCAGCTGGGTCCAAGGCAGGGTGGCATGGCACAGGGACAGCAAGCACTTCAAGGCAGTAGCCAGAGCAAGAGAGAAAAGGCAAGCCTCTTCTCTACCCTTAAATTGTACTCAGCGCCCCCCCTTCAGGGTGGGTGTAACACACAAAATGTCCTTGCCCTCTTTTGCACAGGATGAGGATATTTACAAAGTAAGAGCCCTGGCTCCCTGCTGAGTCTCTCAGTTAAACTTCTAAACTGTGCAAGTTGACACAATGTATTAACCATAACAAGGTACCACAGCCTTTTTTTGAGGGTCAAACACCATCGTAGTATCTATCGATTTTCTATCACCCCTTCACAAGAACCGGGGCTCACCCTCTTGGGAACAGAATTACTTCCATCAAGGGTGTCTGTGATATGTGAGAGCCAGCGTCATCCAAGACTTTGAAACAATTCATTTATGTAATAACATTCCAAAAATATCTCCTCTGCTTTTGCATCTGAAATTCTTCCTTCAGTCATTATTTTCATGTGATCATCATTTTCAATTTTCACACTATTTCTCTTAATAGCAAACATTTCAGAAATAGCACATTAAGAATATAGAGCACTGTTTTAAAGATTAAAATGCAGTATGTAGAATTGCTACTCAAGACAAAATGTTCAGCACTAAGAACAATTAAAAATTGCAGGCTGACACCTTAGAGGAATGATGGTTCAGGGAATCGAGTATAAGAGAGTGACAGGATGGAAGGGGAGGTGATTTCTGTGACATTATGACACAGGAATATCATCATATGAATACTCTAGTGAGTGGGAGGTGAAAACGAAGGAGCTGAGGAGACAGGGTATTAGAGAAGGTTCCTGCATTCATCTACTCACCTGTCCAAGCATTTGTCAAGAGCATGCTATGTGCCAGGTGCTAACACAGAAGCTCAGTATATAACAGTGGGTCTTTACCCTCAAGCCAACACTTGTCCCAGGAAGCCTGACCACATGCAGGGACTGCTAGCATTCTAACAATAAAAAGAACCCCTCATTTTTGTCACTTATTGTCACACTGGCCACAGCAACTACACTCCTGAAGCAGGTTTTGTTTTCCGTCTCAGCCAGGGCTGTCAGCAACACAGTAATGAGATGGGCACATTGTATAACAACCTTATCTCCCTGTGACTGCCTGACAGTGCTTAGAACCATTTGTCATATAGCTAAACAATGAACTCACAGACTTAGTGAGGTGACAATTAAGAAAATTCAAGCATATCTTCATTTACCCCAGTGGATCTCATCATTCTTGACGGTTTGTGAAATTACAATGTTAAGTAAAGTCATCACCACAGTGTTCTTAGCTTATTTGAAAACTCATTATCTAGAAAATAATGAAGCAAATATATACACCTAAATGATGTTTACAATTATGTGAAGTGTCTGGAGACTTTATTTCTTTATTTTTCTTTTCTTCCTGTCATCCTGTCTTACTTTTCATTTGTTGCTCTCTGAACTTCAGGAGAGTTTTTGGGGTGTTTTATATCTACCTTGGTGAAGAATACACTAGTTTTGGTGCTAAGATGAGACTTAGCATCTCCATAGTGTGAAATGTAAATTTATAAGAAGTCTAAAACATTGGGCTTGGGCTGGGAGAAGAAACAACATGCATTCTTCCCATGAGACAGTGATAATTGTGTGCCAGGTGGAGAAACAGGAAGTGCACTTCCAGTGAGCTGCTGATGTGAGGGCTGGGAGACAAGAGCTGAACCCCTCATCCTCATCCCATCCCCTCACTCAGTAACAGCCTGATTCAGAGGAACACAGACTGAGTTGACAGCAGCTGAAGTACAAAAAGAACGTAGTGCTTATCTTGTTTGATTGACTTTGCAAGCCTAAAGCTGGTAGCCTGAGCATCTATTTAAAGGAAAACAATAAGTAATACAGCAACCCTGGGGAATTTTCTTCTGTCTCGGTTATGAACTCCTATATTGTTCTCACTGTTTTCTTTTGCTCTGTTTTATTGTTTTGTTTTATTCAATGTTTTGTATTGATTGGTTTTATTGTGCTCTATTTTGTTTGTTTTATTATGTCTGATGGTGGGCAGTAATTTTGAAGATGAGAGGCAGTACAGTTGCAATGGTTGATTTCCTATTATCCTGTTTTGAAGTCCTGTATCACTCTCACTGTTTTGTTCTGACTGACTTTATTCTGTTGTATTTTGTTTGATTTTATTCTTAAATTAAAAAATAAATAAATACATACATACATACATACATACATTGGGCTAGGCTTTGCTAGGAAGTTACAACCTAATTTTTCCCACAAATGTAACTGATTTATGATGCAGGCAATGCCCAAGTCCTTCCTTCCTTCCTTTTTTTGTTTCTTTTCGTAATACACGCTAAAAGATTAAAAACCAAAGTTTCTCCGCTCAAAGCCTGTATATTAATTTTTTGCAACTCCTCTCGTTGAAATATGTATTGTTCAGTATGATATGTTGTAAGAAGCCTGGCTGGGGAATCAAGACTGGGGCTTAACACAGCTCTGTTATTAGCTAGCTAAGCTATGGTAGCAAGTCATCTCCAGGCAACAACAACAACAAGTTGGTTTACCCTGACAGAGATTTATGTTTCACTTACATTTGTGAGAATTGATTGCAGTTCTCCTTTCCTTCCTTTTTGATCTGGAAATTAGGCTGAAGGAACATTGTCTAGTAGGGAAAGATACTGTGTCACACAGAAAGACAAACAGAACATGGCAGAGCTATGCAAGAGCTTTTAAAGATCCTTCTGGGAAGAGATATGTGTAATTTCTGTTTATATTTCATTCATCAAAGAGAACATGGCCAAATCTTAGGGTAGAGGAGTAAAAAAAAAAATTATTCTGCAAAGAAGGACAGAAAATATCTTGAGGAGTAACCTTGGAACCTGCCAAAGTAACCTTGGAAAAGGCATTAGATTTTAGATTGCTCATTTGTAAAATGGGAAAATAGAACTGAACATCTCTAAAAAGACCTATGCTTCTAATAAAATGACTATATAATATTTGAGAATCTGGAAAAGATGCATATTGGGGGATTGAGGCTGAGTTTAATTATTAACTCTGGAAAAATATGTGAAATGGCAACATCTTCTGGACAATATGCTACAATGCTTGTGTCAGATGGGGTAAAAGAGAGGAAATAATCACTTGATTTGAAAGAGAGTTTCACACAACATCTAAGTATCAATCCAGCATTATTTCAGCATGCTAAAAATTTATCCTGCCATAACTTCCACAGAACCAGAGATTTCCACAAGTAGAGACATACCATTCTACTTTGCCAAAATCCCCATAATGACAAATATGAGGTGCCTAGTGCTAATATCCCCTTCATAAAGATTGTATTGCTGAAGATGAGAAAGGAATGGGAAATTCCATACCAGAAACAGAGTGGGATATACCCTGGGCACTCAGGTGCTATAGGAAATTAGAATACCTAAAAAACTTCTGTGCTAGGAGGCAAAAGACAGATGGTATCCACACTGCAAAATGAATTATATGATTATTTCTAATGCAGCTGATTTGGACAATATTTTTTCCCCAGTTTGATTTTTCTGCATTCTGATAAAAATGGTGTTTTCTAGCACTGTGAAATGTCTCAATACTTTTAAGAGCTAGAACAAAGGTAGCAGGGAAAAGCTACATTACTTCAAGGTTATGTGGACCTGGCAGTAGATTTAGGAGGAAATTTGCTGTATTGTTCTGCTTGTATTGCAAAGTAGTTGCAATCTGGCTTGCTCAAAATAAGGCAAGTTATATGTAGGATACTTGAAAAATAAATAAGCAATATTTGGGCATAAGAAACACATTTTTAGCATATTAGTTCAGTGATCTCAACTTTCTTATGCACCTGCACATTTTGCCACCTGAAAGCTGGCTCAGTAAATATTTTCAATTATAAATTCCAAGGTATTTCCAAACAACCAAGGTTGGGAGGACTGGGGAAAAGAGCCAGGTTAAATTTCCCAGTTGAGCATCCTTTTGGATAGCTGCGTCCAGTGTGGCCTTCCTCTGATACATTAAGCTGTCTGTTCATGCAGTGGTTCCTTAGAGCCAGCAGACAGGTGGCTGTGAAATATGCCCCTCCACTGGAAAGCAGATAGAACTAAAAGAAAAATGAAGGGATTTGCCAAACGCTTTGTGCAGAATAGAGACTTCAACCAAAAGAAGCTAGAAATCAGACATTCGTCTTGGATCTACCTTTGCTGCTCCTTTCCCTAGCACTCTCACCTGCTTTGGAGCTCTGTGTCAGGATAGTTTATGACCTGGAGCCAGCAGTCAGGTCCAGGATTTCTCAATCTTGAGATCCTTAACATTTAGGACTGGGTAACTATGCCATGAGGGGGTTCTCCTATGCAAGGTAGAACGCGTAGTTTCATCCCTGCTTTCTACTCATGAGATGCCAATAGCACCCACCTCCCAAGTTTAAAAAAGCAAGATGCTATTCTACCATTGCCAGTGTCCTCTTGGGGACAAAGTCACCTTTGGCTGAGAACAACTAATCAAGACAATGTGATATTTGAAACACCTGAGCCAGTCAATTGTTGGCTGCAGCGAAAAGCCCTGTGGCTGGTAGTGGTACATTTCTTAATACCGCAGGTTTAAAAGTATGTAAGAATGATCAAGGATCTGACTCCTAGGTTAGTAATTACTTCTGTTGTTATTAATTTTCCAAAACAACCCAGTCGAATGAGTCACTACTATCTCAATCCCTCTGCCATGGCTGATTGATTTTGCTCCCCTATTGTTTCTAATTTCATGTAATGTCTGATTACACAGAGAAGTATTCAACACAATTCTCATGTAAGAGTCATTACAAATAGGCTTATTTCTCAGCTTAAAGTAGGAGCAGACAAAGGATTTTATATTGTTATGTTGAAATAAATATTTTACTAGAAGTAAAATGCTTGAACACTCTACAAATTGAGAGGATGGAGCAAGAAGCCAAAATAAGTCAATACAGGAACCTAATGATTTTTAAATATGCTTAAAAAGCTTATTCATTGTAAGCTTTCATTTCCATTGCACAAATTAGAGCCTAAGTTCTTTAAAAAAAAAAAACCCTTAAGTGATACATATAATTCTTTTCACTGGAATTTTTGGAAAGCATCTATTGTATGTGTATTTATTTCTTTCTGAAAACATATAATGTGCTCCCTGCCCATCTTGAAGACAAACCTTGACAAATATAAAATAGTGTAAAAGGAATGGGCTTTTAGATCATGTCTGAGTCCCTGGCAATAAATTAGGCACATGGGTGGTGCAGTCCCTTCCTCAGCTCCCAGGAGGCCCTACCACTTACTACATTGCCGGGAAACTCCTGGCCAAGGGCACGTTGGTTCAGTGTACGGTAATGATGTCCTTTAATCACACCACGCCATTATGAAATGACATCAGAGCTAGTCAGAAAGGGAGTCAGACAGGAGGCTGTTTGGAGGAAAGAATGAAAGGACTAGGGAAATAAAGAGATAATCCACCAGAGCAGGTTTCAAGGGAGTATCAACACAGTACCCATGGTGGGAGGTTACCTGGGACTCACTTCAACATGAGAGATGTTTCTGTCCCCCACCCCCAGCTGTGTTTTTGGTTTTAAAGATCAAGCCAGTTGCTAAGAACTAGGATTCACTATTTTAAAAGGGCATGTTAAGGTATTTCTCTCAATCACTGTGTGAAAAGAGACCCCACCTAGCATAATTATGCATTACTTAGGAGCACAGATTCTGCAGCTAGTCTGGGTTCAAATCCTGCCTCTATCTCTTTAGGAGTTTGTCATCTTGGGCAAGTTACTTAACCTTCCTGTGCCTCAGTTTCTTCATCTGGGAGAAATAAAGGAATATTTTATTTCACCAACTTGGTAAGGATAAATAAATACATAAAATACCCAGAACAAACTCTGAATAATAATAAATGCTATATTGTATTAATGGGGAATATCTTGACCACTTGCTAATCTTTTTTATTTTTTCATTTTAGACAAGTTCAGACTAAGATCTTCCTGTAATAAGATTTCTGGATCTTTCACTTACCTTACAGTGTTTATTTGTTATGTTAATAGGAAATAGTTTCATGTCATCTTGAAAATGCATTCTTGATATCTCCCATAGATTTACAATAAATAATTTTTTAGATTGATGCAAGAATTACATTTTGCATTTTTCTATATGGTCTGTTTCTCAACTCCTGCACAAAGTATTCAAAAGGGCTAACTACATGTACATAGTGACACAAATTTCCTAACAGTCCTGTGGTTATTTGCTTATGTTTTACCAATATTGGCCTGAAGAGCTTTAAAAGGTGGCAGAATGCAGATTATTAGCTGAATTATAACCCATTTAGGAAGAATAATTAAGATACAGTTTTGCCATATCTGGGTCACCTAAACTCACCCTTCTTGGAGTCAGATTTGTGTTGGGAAAACATGAAGACATCTGTAAATCACGGTTAACTCTTGGGTATATTATACTGGCTTATGTCCAAGGTTTATGGTAAAATGACAATATTATTTTCCTAGACAAGTTGATAGTAAAGTAAGTACATCCTTAAAATGCTTCAATGCATCACGTATTTCTTTTAGCTAATAGATCTGTTTAGGAAACAAAGAAGTGATTTTTCCCATACTGCTTCTGAGTGACACTGAAAGCTTCTGATGTGATCTAGAATGTACTATCTTTTAGACAATAGTACTCAATACCAATATTTTGTTTCACAAAACTCTACAGTTAAGATGCTAATTATTTCACACTGCATCTCACAGTTTCATTTAATGTTGGATCTGAAACTCCTACTTCACGTCCTCTGCCTGTTTGAACACTTAAAACTGATTCTTGGAGAGATGATGTAATTTCCCAGGGTTACACAGCTTAGGAGTATCTATGTTCCTTGCTTCTGTATAGGAACAGAGTCAAGAGAAAAGAAATGTACACTAGATTTGCCAAACTCTTTAGAAGAAAACTCCATAGAAATGGAGGCATTGTTATTAATAACATTTTTTGTGCTGTCTTGGCAATGATGTGTGGGCTCAGAATTCACAGTAGCTTTAGTGCTATGTTGTGGGAGGTTCTAACTGCCTTTGATCTAAGTGTTGACAGAAAAATAACAGCCTACCAAGACTATTTTGAGAAGAGTCTCCTAAGGACATGGAGGATGCCTTGTATTCCTCAGCATCCTCTCAGTTGTGACAGACTCTAACTCAAATTAGTTTATGTACAAGTGAAAAGCAATGTAGCTACCTAAGGAGAAAATCTATGTACTAGATTCAGACACATCTGGATCTAGCAGTTAAAAGATGTCAATCAAGACTACCTCTTTGGATCTGTATTCAGCTTTATTTTCAGAAAGCACAAGGTGGCTACAGGAGTCTCCAAGATTACATTGTCTTCATGAATCTCGAGGCAGAGAATGTTTCCTGATAGCATCAGAGAATTGTTAGAGAATTCTCATTAGCCTGGCATGATGGAGTAACATAACCTTTGATCAATCACTTGCAAGCGGAATGCTGTAATCTAATTGGCCAGCCTTGAGTCACGAGTCTACCACCGAGGATGAGGGTACAAAATGACTCTCCACCAGAGCCAATATACTGAGAAGGTTTGGACATTTCTCAAGGTAGACCACAGAAGCTCTGTCTGTTTTTATATGTTTAATTACTCATACATACATATAGCTGCTACACTGATTCCTGGGTGTAGCTTAATCTAATCATTTTTTCTGCATTAACCAAATATTGAGGAAATTGTTTCTGTGGTTTCACTAGTTGCCATTTTCATGAGCTACTTTTCTCTGAATCAACACAGTTATGTGGTGTACTTGGTCATATATAGTTTTTTTTTCACTGACGAAGAAAGTAGCATACTTAAAACTGATCACTGAGCCTCAGGGATTCCCAAAGGATAAGACCTGAGATTTCATCTGTGTTTACACAGATGCAGGATAATGTAAGGTTTAATCAAGTCTTAGAGGCACCTTCATTTGTGTATCAAAGAAGTCTTGCTACATGGCAGACATAGGGCTGACATTCTGGTAGAATGGGGATAAAACAAACAAAACCAAGAGGGAAATAGCAATGGGGTGATTAGAGAGTTACTGACAGGGCAGTACTTAAGGAAGTCAGAGAAGGACTCTCTGGGAGATCAGCCTTGAGCCGATACCTGTTGTAGTAAGGGTTTGCAAGGAAAATAATTTAGTACTGGATACATAATTTATAGTATTGTTTTGTAATAGTCACCCAAAATGTCAAATACAAAAAAGTGCAGGAAATCTGTCCACACACTAAAGACCTAGAGAATCCAGCTGAGGACCTGGATTCCACAGCAGTGTCCTACAGGAGTCCAACTGGAGCCCTAGAACCTACGACAATGTCTCATGCAAGTCTGTTTCACAGATCTGCACTGGGAAGGCCCAAAAGTCAGGGTAGAAGCTAGAAAGTCTACACCAGCAGGATGAAAGATCTGTGCCAGCAGGTTGAGGGATCTGCACTGGAACCAGGAAGTGACACTCAAAGTAAGGACCAGAGCTGCCTTGAAAAGTACTACAGCTATCCTAAGAAACAATGAGGTTCGAAGCTCCTCTAACGATGAGACCAGCTGAGTTCACATCAAGAAGCCAGTGTGTCAGGCTTCTCCAGGAGACTCAATGGCACCAGGAGAACCAATGAAACTACTTCTTCCTCTCCTATTTTCCTTTTTATGCTATTGGCAACAATCCTCAGGTGGGTCATCCACACCTAGCACCATGCTGATTTAGTTCAGTTGGGTGTTACAAGTTGCCCACCAGTTGTCAATCCACCACAACACCCAGATGCCAAGAATGAGGTATCTGTTCCATGATTTTGGCAAGGAGCATTCATAGCAGAGAATGGTCAAAGGCTGTGAGCAGGGAAGGAGCTTGAGTGATGCACAACAGGAAGA
This sequence comes from Cuniculus paca, assembly GCA_004365215.1. Classification (NCBI taxonomy): domain Eukaryota; kingdom Metazoa; phylum Chordata; class Mammalia; order Rodentia; family Cuniculidae; genus Cuniculus; species Cuniculus paca. Next base: position 170 of record RJWT010030324.1, on the reverse strand, counting down.
AGGCCCACCAAGCAAGGAGGAAATGAGATGAGAGACATCATCAGGGACTGTGTCAAAAAGGATCTCATAGGCTAAGTTGAGCAGGTAAGTTCTTGTAATGGGTGTAAATGAAAAGATATCAGAAGTTTCTTTGCAAGAGTGTGACTTATTCCGACTTGAGTTTGGGAAAG
>RJWT010030323.1:0-14677 GCA_004365215.1 Cuniculus paca | reverse complement strand
TTCCTCTTGGATAGTTCAGATTCCCAAGGACAGACTATTCTCACCTATCCCTGTCTATTTACCCTGTCATTGTTTAGGAGATATCTTAGTCATTTTCTCATTATTGGGACTCAATACCTAACATCCATAATTTAAAAGAGGAAAGGGTTATTTTGCATATGGTTTTAGCCAAGCTGGCTTAGTCCAAGCTAGGATGGCATGGCAGAGGGGAACAGCAGAGGAAAGTTGATTGGATCATGGCAGCCAAGAAACAAAAAGAGAAGGGAGGAGCCAGGGAGGTAGACACACTCTACCAGCTCACAGCCCCAGTGATTCATCTCTTTCAACCAGACCCTGTCTCCTAATAGCAAGTCAACTGTACTGCTTCATAATCCAATCACCTTTCAAAATCCCTGCTCATGAGTATGTGAGGCTTCAGGGGAGTACTCAGATATAAATCACAAGAGGAGACTGGGGCAGGGCTGGGCGCTGGCACTCCGGGCATTTCCTCAATTTCAGTGCATTACCTCACCCTCAACTGTGCTGACCTCCTCCAAGTCAGAGACTTTGATGCTTTTTAGCTTTTGTCTGGGGTGAGAGGAGAAAGGAACTGAGCTGTTGGAGGGTTGGGAGGACCCTGAAGAGCTGAATGCTTCTGAGACTTCCAAGCCAATGCATCTTCACATTGGCTTCCTGTGGACAATTCCTCAGTCTTCTAGCGATTCTGTGAAGTCAGATGAGTTTCTGGCAACTTCCTTTATGTGCTTAGAATTAGTTTTCTCAGGTCTACTAAATCCATTGTGCTTTACTCATATACTTCCCAGCTTCCAGGATTCTGCTGTTTTCTGATTATCCCCATATTTGTTTCTAGGTTACTTCTGACATGATCTTCAGTGCTTTCAGACCATTCTTTTCTTAGACATAGCCATATTTTCCTATTTTAATGCATTAATAGATTTGTTTCAAGTTATTTTCTAATTATTTTATAGGTAATATGACAATCTTTTCCTTCTGACTTGATTATAAGTTTGCTAAATTCTTTTTACTTTGATTGCTTGCCCAGAATAACTATTGCACTTCACTGCCGTAGAATTTGATGCCTGTGGGTTGCTATTAAGTCATCTTTAAGTGGCACATTCAGTGTGTCACCACAGCTGCTGTCCTTCATGTACGAACTCAGCATTTGTGTAGCAGCGCATCAATTTCTCCCTGATCACTAATACGCTGTAACCTGCAGTCCATTGGAGACTTACTGAAGAAAATGATGATGATGTCTGAGATGGAGAAAGAGAGTACTAGGAATGTCTTAATCTTCTAAAGTGGTGTCTCCCTCAGTGTAGTACTTCCCTGTGTTCCATGAACAAAGGATCCTTGGTTAAATCAATGTGGTAAATACAGAGTTAGGCGAACTTAAATAGGATTCCTTAACCTAGAACTTCTCAGAGCCTTTAATATGGTTTTATGTATGGTGTAGCATTTTTCAAACATTTTTTCCAGTAAATGCTTTTGCTTTTTGGAGCGCATATTTTTTTATTTTATGGAAAAAACATAAAATAAATTTCATACCAAAATAATAGGAGAAAAACAACTTAATACATTACATGTTGTTATCGTTGAAGTAGCTGCTCAAGGTACAGAATATGAGCATAAAAATTTCTCCAATCAATATTAGCACAAACCTTTCTTTTTAATGAACTAAGAGACACTAACAGTATAACTGACTTGCATTTTTTCCCTTTTCCCTACTGTCTTTTCCCCTTGCATCCATCCTAGTTCCTTTTTCCTTTTGAACAATTTCTTCCCATTTCACAATATCTATTGTACATTTAGAACTTACTTACAATTTTGGTTTCTCATACCAGGGAGACAATACAAGGTAGGAGAACATTTTTATGTCCCTTATGTTTACCTCAGATATAATGACCTTTGGTTCAGAGAGTTCCAAGATTTATTCAGGATTTCAAATTTTGGTTTGAAGATTTTTGGTTTTGTTTTTCCTGTATTTTTTTTTAAATCAAGTCAGCCCCCAAATAAGGACAACTATGAAATGTTCAATGTCATATTTTCTAATCAGCAAAGAACTGAAGCCAGGACCAACTCCTGTCTTATACCCACATGCTTTCTGATTGAACGCAGGACTAGGCATCCAATCACTAAGCACTAAATAATGTTGATTAATGATGGGGCCAAGGGACACAGGGAACAGGTGTCAGGGAGGATCTATAAGGGCCCAGGCTATTATGAGGAAGGCTTAGAAGAAGACCAAGTTTGAGAGGAAGATGCACGGAGAAGGCACAGACTAAGGTCTTCATCTTCATCCCCAAGAGGCTCATGTTACTGTACTTGAAAGGTAAGATGGTAAAAAGCAAGAAGACCTGACGTGTGAGTGGTACGGACAGTTTGAGTGTAATAGTTTATATTTAGATTATGCCCCCGAATTCTCATGCACTCAGAGGTGGGGTTTTTGGGAGTTGGTTGGTTCACGGGGGTGCTATACTTATTAATGGATTCATCCACTAATGAGTCCCATAGCTGAGTGTGCTGTCGAGGGTGGAGGCATCTCCCTCTCTGGCTCCCCTCTTCTCTTTCTGCTTCCTGGCCACCATGACATCAACAGGGTTCCTCTGCTAAGCCTCTCTGCCTTGATGTTCCTGCCTTCAAACCAACCAACCATGGACAGTAATGGTGAGCCAAAATAAGCCTCTCTTCCTTTAAGGTGCTGGTGTTCGGTACTGCATCCCAGTGTTGAAAAAATGACTAAGACAATGAGAAAGTTCAGGATGCAGACTACCACTCAAATAAGGGACGCAGGGGCTCATTATTAGTGGGCTGTGGCAAAGAAACCTGGATGGTTTGACCAGTTTAAGTAACAGGCACTGAGTCAAGTGTTGATTAACATAAACCAAATCTGAAACAATTCTATTCCCACATGGCACAAGAGGAACTCAGATCCTGAAAGACCGAATGATTTGCAGAAGGTACACAAGTGATTTGCAAAGCTGAGGAGAGAACAGTTTCTGGACTCTTCGTTCAACATTCTCACTCGTCTCTCATCTTGCTTTTCCTTCATGCTCATTTAGCATCTACAGTGCAAATGAACTCACTCAGATATACTAACATCCTCCTCTTAAGAGCCACTGACTGTCAGCTGTCTAGTTGCCAAGACAAAGGTATTGCAATCAAGGACCAGAGTCCTCTACCTCCACCAGAAATTCATGGTGATATAGATGTATGCCCTAGGATTCTGACACACCACCTTCATCAACAGAAGGGTAGTATACTTGTAAAGTCTAGAGTTACTTATATATAATGGAAACCAAGTATAGACTGCAATGCATAAATGAACATCTCCTCCCTGGGTTAACTACTGTGTGGACCATAACAGGCAGACAGCAAGAAGCTACAGCACCCTGCTGGAAAGCTGGTGTGCAGGGATGCTTCCAGTAATGAGACCCGAGGCGATTGTCCTTGGCGGTGCACACAGCTGGCTGATTCTGCTTTAATGACTCCGGTAGCTGCACAGGCATGAGCTCTAGAAGAGTGACTTCTGGCCCCAATTGGGCCATCTAGGCTTTGCAATCTCTTGGTCACCTGAGCTTTGCAACCTTGGTTAATGCAGGGGCCTCTGAGATCAGGATTTCTCACAATCCCAGACTTCCCGAAGCTCTACACTCACATCAGCAGCCTCCAAATACATCTCCCTGGGAGGCCATTCCACTCCCTCCTGTTGGCACTTCCTGCCGATAATCCCCAGAATGCTTCTGTTCTTTCAATTCAAGCCTCAACTCCAGCCTTGACCTCCACAAAGCCCCTCCGGCCACCTCCATGTTTCTGGTTAGCACTCTGCACCCTTTAAATCATTAGTCTGACAAAGCAGACTTGAAAGAAAAATTATTGATCACTTTTGGCAAAGCACTTTGAAATAGTTCTGTTGCTATTGCAGGAAGAGAGGGAGGAAGCTGCAGGGTCACTTTGCATGTTCAGTTGTAGCTGACTAATTAGAAATAACTTTCATCTCCCTCTGACTGCTCACTCTTTAGGGTCACACCATTCTTACCACCCCTACTTGTTTTGTCTTGTTTTTACAAAATATAAAAACAATACAGCAACCGAAATCCAAGTAATTTTTTTAGAAACTACCAAGAGTACCCTGAGGTCTCACACCAGTAGCTCTTTTCTCTTTCAAATTATTCCCTATATTTCTGATCCACACATGTCATATTTTACATAGGAATATCCATGGGGTAAGAATAATTCTATATTATTTTTATTTAATACTGTATCTTAACATTTTTCTTCCCATATAATTTTTCCTAATGTTATGGTCATTTGATACTCCATAAAGTTGATATCACAAAGACATTATTTCAATAGGACTCCATGTGTTTTTATGACCATCATTCCACAGACCTCCCTTGCATTAGCAGCCCAGATTTAAGGCAGATGCTATAGCCTTCTATTTTTTTGTTGGGTTTTCCAAATGAGGAAATGGAAACAAGGTGTCAGGAGGCAAGCATCATGGGCCAGGAATAACAGATAACTAAGAATTGTGGGTTGGGCTGGCTTTCCAGAGTCGGAGTTGGGATTTACCAGAAGCAAGAAAAAGCAAAAGTAGAGGAGTCAATGACATGTAGATGTCGAGAAGTCTGGAATACTCAGATAGATGATTCAGCCAAGACAGTGCTGTAAAAGACAAGGCACCCTGCCATCGAGGCTGCTTGCTGACTGTCCTCTCACTCATTCTTCTCACTGAGTTTGGGTGCTTCTGAGGTCACCATGGATGGGAAAGTTTAAATGATGAGGATGTGCCCTGATATGACAAGTTTATGCCCTGTACATGCTGTCTCCCAAGAGAATCTGCCCCATTCCTGGTCCTTACTGGACAGAGAAGACAGATAGACACACTCAGACTGGAAGAGGGACACCTGCCTCACAGGTAGCCTAACGTGTGACTTGTAAAGATGGAAGGTACTCATCTAACTTCTTTCAGAATTTTCGCTATTGGGATGCTGGAGGCCATTGGCAGCCAGTGAGGCCAGAGAATATAAGGCTATCCGTGAAGCAGAGTCAGAAGGGAGCTTGTGGGATGAAGTTAGGAGGAAATGGCAAGTCAATGTGGTGGAGTAAATACAGAGAATGCACCCTCAGAGCAGGGGGAAGGGTAGTCCACAGAGAAGAAAGGCAGATCCCCAAAGATGTCCCAGTTTACCCTTTCCAAGGAGAACAAGACAATACAGGACACAGAATTTATACTATTATTTTATAATAGTTACCCAAAGAGTTAAATACAAGAAGTGCAGGAAATCTGTCCACACACTAAAGACCCAAGGAATCCAGCTGGATCCCAGAGCAATGTCCTGTGTGAGTCCAGCTGAAGACCTACAACCCATGACAATGCCCCCCACGAGTCCAGCTGGAGGCCTAGAGTCCATGATAATGTCTCATGCAGTCTGTTTCATGGATCTATGCTGGAAAGGCCCGAAGGTCAGTGGTAGAAGCTAGAAAGTTTGTGCCACCAGGGTGAAGGATCTGTGCCATTAGGTTGGGGGTTCTACACTGGAGCCTAATGATGCTCAAAGTAAAGACCAGAGCTCCCCCAAAGTAAACCACAGCCATTCTCAGCAACAAGGTCCTGAGCTCCTCTGATGATAAGAACAGCCAAGTTCATATCAGGAAAGAAGCCCAACAAGCTCCTCCAGGAGAACCAACAGCAACAGGAGAACCAACACTACTTCCTTTTCAGTTGTCCCTTTTATGTTGGCAACAGTCCTCAGGTGGGCCATCCACACTAAGCACCACACTGATTCAGTTCAGCTGGTATTACAAGCCAACCACCAGTTACAATCCACCACAGCCAGTGATGGCAAACCTTTTAGAGCTTTCAATGGTGACAAACTGTGGCACATGTGCCACAGATTTGCTACCACTATTGCCTATGCCATTGCCCATTTCTTCGGCTTTTCCTGGGTTGGCATCTACAGACATCTTTTCACTCTTATTTTTCCCTCCAAGAGACACCCAAGTGAATCTCTATTCCTTCCAACCCAAAGATCACTGAATCAAGGAGCCTAACAATGAAATTTCAATAAAGAAAAAATTCCTCAGAGATCCCCCACTGAGGCTGCCTTGGAATCATAACTTCAGCATGTATGAGGGCTTGGTACAAAAAGCCAAAAGGGCTCACTGCCTACCTTTCCAGGCAGACAATGAAGCCAATTAAGGATAGAGGCATTTGTGCCTTTTGCCTTCAAGGTCAGGGCTTGACTCACTAGAACCTTGGCAAAGTCTTACAGTCTAGAGAGAATAAGAAATCATCCAGTCGATGACAGACTTCTGAGCAGATGGTTAGTAAATCAAGGCCCTGATGTGAAATATAGAAGTCTTTTAGCACAGGAAGATATGGATGAAATATGACCAAGTTAATCATGCAGGTTAGACCCCAGAAAGCTGCTGGTCACTGTCCTTAAGGAAAAAGACCATTTACCGTGAGATGAGGTCCTAACTGTAAAGAGCAGAACCTTAAAACCAATTTGGACTCCCTAAGTTAGTGGCATAGAAGGGGACATTGATACTTACGTGAGTGTCTAAACCAGAGGCTGTTTATTGTGGCCAGTGGAGTACCCTCTGGATGGGAGTCAAGAGAAGGACACCCTACTCCAGGGTTGGTATTTTGAAGTGGTGTTCTTAAACTCCTGATGACAATGGTTAGTTCTTAATGTATCAATAACACAGCGAGAGGGAGAGGGAGGGAGAGGGAGAGAGAGAGCAATATAATAAGCACAGAGTAGGAAGAACACAGAATTTAAGGGCTGTGATCAAACACCAGGTCTCTGCATGTCGGCTGCAGGTGGTGGTCCATCAATTTCCCTTTCTGCACCTATCCAATGAGAATCATAATTCTTGCTCTTCAGGGTGGGCTACTCGAACCCAAGTGCCTTTCCTCTGGGGTAGAACCGAGCAAGGAGGCCCTGGATAACTACTGTTGGAGAGATACAGGGCAGATGCCCATGGCCAGGAGAGTCCTACACTTTCAGAGACAGTGCCTGCAAGGATTCTGGCACCCTGTCTCTGGGAGTCCACACTCCAGGGTGACTAGAGGTGTCCCTCAATGCCCGGGGCCCACTAGGTAAACCCTGCAGCCATTCTTCATCAAGTGTGGCTTAGAAATGGTCATATGTGTACGTTTTCATTTCCTTGGGGGAGGGGGCATTTTAACATGCAGTATTTCATTCCATCTTCTTAGCTTCCTTGTGAGGGATGTGCTATTACTTCTATCGAATAGATGACAAAACTGAGGTGACAGAACTGACAGAATGGAGAGGTGAAGTACACTGCCAAGTCTGCGTGACACACAAGCGGTAGAGCCAGGATCTGAAAACTCACCGAATCCAGGGCCTTTGCTCTTCTACAAGCTCATCAAGACCCTGATCATGCACTGGACACGAGGCACAGCTCCAGCAGCCAGTGCAGGCTGCCAGGACTGCCTCACTCTGTGCCTCCTGGTTCTGTACTTCTCAAACACCCCAGTGCACACAAATCACCCCCGGGGCTCTTGTTACGCTGCAGGCCCTGGTTGGGTGTGTCTGTGTGGCATAAGATGCACAGGGCTCCAAGCGGTGTCCATACTGTAGGTTGCTGGCCATACTCAGAGACTCAAAGCCCCAGCTGTCTGCCATTACTTCCAGTTATTCACTGCACTGCGACTAGAACCTCTAGAACCTCAATTCCTTCCTCCTCCCTCTAAGCTGTTAGTGGCCAGATCTGTGAAGCAGTCCCAAGCAGCTCTTAATGAAATTAAAACCAGACTGACATCTCTAATACTCTCCAGCTGTTATCCAGTATGTGCCATTAGGGTAATTGTGTGGGAGAACTGAGAGTTAAGCTAAAACAATAATCTAGCCAGGGTCTATTTAAAGCTACAGGCAACACTTGATTAGCAAGGTAAGGAAATGTAGGATAGAAATCACGGGTGGGGGCGGTAGTGACAACAGCAATTGTAGCTACACCAGTATCTTTACTTGGATGCCTTTTATATTTTAAATTGTGTATACATTTTTCGGGCAATTTTATAACATTTCAGCAACGTGTACATTATGATAAAGTTTTAGCTATTCATAGTCTATTTTCGTTGGTAAAGGAGTCTAAGGCAACATCCCAAAATAGCTAACACAAGGTGACTGAACACAAGTTTAAATGTGGATTCAAAACATACCTCTGGGTACAGACACTGTAGAACCAGAAACTGGCTCTCGATGGGCACACAGGGACCACACACCTGCTGGCTGAGGTGAGGCATATTTCATTTCCAGCTTCCAAGCAAAGGGGGTGAAGGGGAAGGACGGTGGCCGGCTGAACATTTCACAATAATCATGCAATGAAAATTAACCAAACACATTTTAAAGAAGGCAAAGCATTGTTCACACCTAGATCAGGCAAAGAGACCTCCTGGGGCCTTTCCTACGAAATTTAACACAGTTTGCTATAATGAATGGTTTTTCTGAGAGTAGCTATAATCGTCTAAGGATGGCTCCATGGGGTTAGGCTCATAGGGATCCCTGTGTTGGTTGATGCAGAAAAACAAGCAGTGTTTAGAAATGCAGTCCTTCTGAGCAGACACAAGAGAGTCTAGTAGCTACCACCTGGCTGCTCTGGTCTCACTTAGAGCTGCATCCTGGGTAACTTGGAGAAATAGAAAGGCTGCGTGTCCTTTAAGAAAGCACTCTCCTTGCCAGCCCTCAATTCCATTTTCCTGAGCTCAGCTTTTGAAGATGCTAAGTAGCAATGAGTTAGAGATGGTTCAACAGCAGGGAGTTGTGGTTGAGTGGAGACCCAAATGAGTTAACTGAGAAGTGGGTACGGTTGCTTAACAAGGACAAAACTTGAGTAAAACCCATCTGAGCTCCACTCTCAGAGGACTGAGATTCAGGGAATATTCTCAGAAGGAATAGGACTTGCATCTAAAAATGTCTTTCTGAATCCAGATAACTGAATGATTAAAGTTTCTAAACTGTGCTTCATATAGCAAGAATGAGCTTTAGCATGAAAAAAAATCGAAGGCTATCGTAACTAATCTTCACATGGCTAAAATAACAATCTTCAAGAAACAATACTTATGTCTGAGCAATGTTTTTTTTTCCTAGAAAAATTATTTGCAAAACATATGCCATTCATCCATTCATTTATTTTTGAGTCAGTACGTATTTTGGGACATCTGCCATGCACAGGCATAGTCTTAGGGACAAAACACAGAATCTGTTCCCAGGTGTAGGTATGAGACCACATAAGAGATGACAGTTATCACATAACCACCTGGTCACACAAAAACCCTCCATGTCTAAGTATTAAGATTCTCCAGTTTTTTCAGCAACTCAATATGAATTTGATGTCCGCCATCTGTTGGATACCAGATAGGGGATATGATGATGACACACAAATAAACACAAGGGGTGATTGATAAATACCACGCATGTTTAAATTAAAGAAAATCTTGTTATAATAAAAAGACACAGTGCCAAGAACAATGACATAAGTGTTTAAAGTAATTTAAAATACTTTGAAGGAAGGATTAAAGGCAGTATTTCTTTTTCTGTAATAAATATTTTTTATAAATTTTTATTTAAATATTCATTATAGTTTTTGATCATACCTCATTGATCAAATGTTTATGGCAATTTCTGTCAAATAGAAAATATTGTAGTGTTTCCTCATTCACCTTATTCACTGGATCTAGCACCATGCGATTTCTGGCTCTTCCCAAAAATCAAAACGACATCAAAGGCAAACATTTTGAATCAACTCAGGACATCGTTAAGGCAGCTATGATAGTGCAACCGATGATATTCACGAAAGAGAACTTCCAGACCTGCTTCAGAAAGTAGCAAGTGCTATGGGGTAAGTGTGTTTGACACAAACAGAGTATATTTCAGGGGTACTAATGCATCTTTCTCTACAATACATTTTTAAAAGTTAAATGTTCACTATGTGTGTTGATCACATCTCATACATTATAAAAGTTGAGTACTAACAAGAAAATAACTGAGTGTTTCTATGAGAAAGAATGTAGGGCAGTGGACTGGGATGGTGTAGAAGGAGTGGCTGGGACAGGTGTCCCCACAGAAGCGCAGTTCAAATGTGACTTACAGGATAAGAAGCTCTAACTATGGGGGCACCAGCGGGAAAGCATTCAATGTGCAAAGTGTTTGGTGCTGGAAAGAGCATGAGAGTTAGAAGACAGTGGCTAAATGGGCATGTCGTATAGGGATGGTCATTATGAGAAAAATATTTAATTTCAGAATAATTGTCTATTGCTCTTCCTCTTTGCAATAATTATCTACCAAGATCAGTTGGGCTCTCCTTGTTTCATGCATTAGCCGTATCACTCATATAAGAGATGCACGGCTTTCTCTTCTCTACGGTGGGGTACACACCTTCAATACATCCAAAGTGGACACGAGATTTTTCAGAAACACATTAAATACAAGGGGTAACTCTTGAGTTCAGCAGATTGTGCAGCTTTTCTGAGGTCTCACATCCTATTAAAGAGCAGCTCCAGGATCCGAAACACCAATTTATACACAACGTAGGCCTTTTCTTCTACACAACATGGGGTATCAGAGCTGGACGGGATGCAAGAGTCAACTCCAGGCCAACCTGCAGCTAAATGCAGCATTTTAATTTGGCTTCCGAAGAAGGAGGTGAGCAGAAACCCAGAACTGCACTTTTAGCCCTGTCCTGGGATATCAGCCTTGAGGGACGCCCACAGGTTTTCCTGGCTAATGGGTAACTCGATTGTACCAAATACCACCCTAGCAAAAGCAATGGCATTGTTGCATAATATACTGCCTAAACGTCTACTTCCTCTGAAGAAAACAAGGCCCAGCAAAGTACTTTTCTGCGTGTGCATCCCACCATTTCCTCACTAGACCAGCCATTCTGCTTCAGGGCCTGTCTGGATCCCAGCATCTCTCATCACCCGTCCCTCTCAAGCCCTCCACCCCTTACTTTTCCATCTTACTCAGGACGGGCAAGCTCTGCTTTCTCTGAACTGATGTCCGAGCTGCTCTTGGGGATGTAAGAAATGGACCAGTGCTGTCTGGTTCACTTTAAATTCAACGTCTCCGGGCTCAAATGGGCACTCAGGACTTCCTAGCAGGCTTTTGATTTTTCTCTTGTTCCCTTACTTTCCTATTCTCTAAGACTATTTTCTATCTTCTCTTCTCTCCTGAAACCACCTACATCCTTTCCTCTACTCTCAGATGATGACTTTTCATTTTGTGGATAAAATTGAAAAATCATCTTCCCTTCACCAAACCTGCAATCTCCATCAGGACGCATTTTCTCCTTTTTTGTTCTGGTTGAAATGCAAACAGCGCTCTCTCCAGCCTATCAACACCCAATCCCTTTACATACACCGTGGGTCTCATCCACTCAGATAGTAGCCTATGTCTGTTATTTTCTCTTTTCTACAGTATCAGCTCTTCTTGCTCTCACTGTATCAGCCCAACCAGTAAACAAACACGTCCTACCGCCTCTCATGTTCATTAAAAGGAAAAAAACAAAACAAAAAACCTCTAGTGGCCTCACACCTTTCCATGTTCCACTCTTTTCTTGAGTCCATAGCCCAAGATCTCAAAAATGGAGTTGTCTGCAAACTGGTTTCATATTTCCTCTTAACCTCTTTTTGGTCTAGCTCTAGTTCCCTGGTACCTCTAATGATCTTCCTGGAAATGTGCAAGCAAAAAGTTCTGAAGACTTTCATGAGGGCAAATCAAATGGCAAACTTTTTGTCTTCATCTTACTAATATCTCAGGAGCAGTCAACTTCCCTTCCCTAAAACTCACTCTTCCAGTTCCCATGATACCTGTTCGTCATCCGACAACCCAATCCAAATGTTCTCAGGACTCAGTCTAAGTCTTAGGTTTATACTTTCCCTGAGCAATCTCATTCAATCGACTGACTTATTTTTTTTAATTGATTTTCATTTTTATCAAAGAAGAATTAGCAGAGTTAAAAAGGCAAATACTACGATTAAATGTCTACTACTATTATCCTTTAAACATTGAACATACTGGGTTTACGCATAATCATTTCCTTCTCTAGCACCTACTCCTTTTCTTTTTCTTGGTTTACAACTTAATTTTGCTGAAGGACACACTGTGGTAGCTTTCTGAGAAAGACTATATCCATTGGAATATTTGTAAGCCCCTGATTTATGAGCATTTGAGTTGTGAACTTTCACAGATACCAATGGACCTCACATTACGAACATTATTGGATGCAAACAAATCGCAGAAGTAGCTTGTGTGTCTGCTGGACAATGTTTACAGTTACGCTGCTGTGTGATTCCTGTACAGTGTAATAACATACACTGGGGACTTACTGTATTTTTGGGTGGGTCTATTTGGGTTTTTTATGCTTTACATTGTATATTGGGTCAAAAGTGTGTGAGACTCACTTTGTTGGACTCACAAAGGAATCCGACTCACCAGCGTTCTCTTGGAAGGGAACTTACTCATAAGTCATGCTTCATCTTTTCAGTTCACAATTTATCTAAAATATAGCTCCATTTTAGAAATCATGATCACTTAGAATTTTGAAATGCCATTCCATTTTCTTCTAATTTTCACAATTACTTTTGAGAAATCCAATACGATCCTGTCTGGAAGTTTTTAGGTTCTTTCATTTTTGGGTTCTGAAACTTCACAATGAAACCTACCACACTGTGAGTCTTCTTTAATTTACTGTGCTAGGCATGCAATGGTCCCTTTTGAACTGAAGAAATATGCCCTTTAATTTGGGAAATTTTTATGAAATCAAATTAGTGGGATGTTTAGTTTCTTGTATCAATTCCTAATTATCTTGTTTCTTGCTTATTACCTATCCTTTGTTATTGTTCTATGATCTATGAAATTGCCTCTATTTCATCTTCAAGCTTTCATTAGTTTTAAAAATGTGATTGTCAGATTGTAATAAAAGGAATTCTGATTCATTCTGCTCCCTTTCTATAGCTTCTTATCCTTGCTTGATGGCTATCATGTCATCTATCACCATTCAAATAATAGTATTTTTCACTTGATTTTGAGTTTGTATCCTTCTCCTCTGCTTCTCCCATTTGATTGTTTGTTTTGGTTTTCTCTTTCATTTTGGAGATGCTCCTTAAATGTCTGCTTTTTTATTTAATTGTAGTTAAAAGACAGTTAATAAGAGCTGATTGGAAGCCTGGTGAGATCAGTGGGACCTGTCAGCTGGCATATTTTAGTATACACTTTATCAGCCAGACTTGCATTTTTTTTCCTCTTCTTGTTCTTTTTCTTCTTTTTTCAGTTACAGAAAGTTGTTAAGAACTTTCGCACCTCAGGGATTTTGATATTTAGATCTTTCTGAAGTACAGCACCATACATACCACACACACACACACACACACACACACACACACCCCTTATTCCTTAGATCACTGCTTCTGCATCATTTTTCCAGTGGGCATCTGCCTGATCATCCTATCTCAGTAATACAGCTTTCATTATTCTTTCCCTGTTCCATTCCTCTGAAGTAAGTACCACAGTTTAAATTGTGCAAGAGAAGCATTTACATAGTGTGTCATTTAGTACTTTCTCAACTGTTTCCTATTGTCTAATATTTTTATTTTCTACAATGATCTGTTCTCAGCACTTTGCATTTGAACATGGAAGCCTCAATTAATATTTATCCAGTAAGTAAATAAATAGATGGGTACATGGATGAAAGGATGAATAAAATTCTATACTTTTAATCAATCTCAACTCTGTCTTTATGACCTTAGACAAACAACCTCCTATGTTTTCTTTTAACCTCTTAAGACTTAGAGTAACAGTACTTACTCTACCAGTAGAGGTATTTATGAAGCACAAGTGAAATAATATATATGAAAATGTTGAGTAAAAAGTTTTACACAAACTTAAGGGATTATAATGGTAGAACACGACCCATCCTAACTTTTTAAATTTTTTCCTCTTTTCCTATTGAAACCTTAATTTAACACTTCAGAGATCATACGTTGGTAGCACCTTCTAAGTGGTGCTCTTATTAAGAGTTCTTTTTAGAAGCAAATTAACTAAACTCTTAGATGTGATTCAACTCAGACATATCTTATTCTTACTCCTGAGCAAATAACATCAGAAGATTCTAGTTTCTGTTAGAGTTCAATGAAGAAAATTGGCAATGTCAACTCATTTTCTACTTTCAGTTACAAGAAAGAAAAGAGAATAGAAATTTCTATTCATGAATGAGAATTAAATCACCCCTATACTTACATATAATCATCTTTTAAAGTTTTCCCCAAACTAACCAAAAATAATATTTTTCCTGATAAGCATATAGTCAAACTAGAATACTCATTTCTAACAGAGATGTAAATTGTTACAATTCTTTTAGAAAGCACTTTATAAATACATATAACATGCCTTAAAGTATTTCTACCATTTGCTACCAAAATAGTCCTTTTGGAAAATAGTCCTTAAGAAACAGTCCAAAATATTAAAAAACAAAAAATAAACAAAAAAACCCCCAACTCTACAGCATATAAAAATGATTACTTCAGGTACTTAAACATATAAATTAGAACTGCATAAAATTATAATAATACATCAAAGATTAAGTATAACTGAGGGACATATTTGGCAGAACATTAGATAGCCAAAAGAATCAAGATTATGAAATTTAC